>RJWJ010010973.1:0-45591 GCA_004363605.1 Indri indri | reverse complement strand
CCTGCCTGTCATTGTGCTGGGACGTTGGTGTTCTCCTGCCTCCACACTTGAACTGGAACTTGCACTTTTGGGTCTCCTGGGTCTCCAGCTTGCAGATCTTGAAACTTCTCAGCCTCCATAACTGCTTGAACAGTTTATAAAAAGTCTCTTTATGTGAATACAGCCTTTAATATATTTTAATAATAAATAAATAAATTCATATTGTTTCTCTTTCTCTGCAGAACTCAGACTAATACAGCTATCTAGCAAATCTCCTACCCCCATCACCTCTTCTCTCCTTCCTCTGCCTACTATTTTCACACCTTTTGTTTCAACCATTGGCATCCAGACTGTCTCTGGGCCTTCTCATAGAAAGCGAGGGGTCCATTAAGCTGTTTTCCTGAATAATGGAATAGTTCTTTCTCCAAGAATATTTTTTTCCTCTACTCCAGTCTTGAAATTCAGGCAAGATATAGCAGTCTTTGGGTCGGTTGATTTTTGCCTTTCAAATCATCACCCTTTATCTCCACTGTTAATATCAATCACTAAGCCAGAGGCATCCCATGGTATTTCATAAAATGCTCCCATAAGCATTGTTTCAGATGCTTCTCACACAAATTATATGAAGCAGGTATGATTATCGCTCCCATTTTATAGAAAATACAAATCTAGATTAAGTGACTGCTAAGCTAGTGCATCTGGCAAGGGAGAAATCTAAGATTGACCCTGAGGCTTTGGATCGCCAGGCCAATGTTTGTTTCCTCATGTGTAAGCTTATTAGACACACACACCAAACAGAAACTCGGAGATCTCAGAGTTGGAGGACATGGTGGAGACAACGTATCTGGATCAGTCGTCTGACATAGGAAATTTCTCCAGTGTCCCAAGTCACACAGGAAACATCTAAGAGGCCACTGTGTGTGGAACTCAGTGAGCGAGAAGGAGAAAGGGAGAAAGAAATCAGAGAAATGGCTATGAGCCAGGTTAAGTAGAACAGGCAGTCTTCCCGAGTTCTCTCCCAGAGTACATGAATTTTGCCTCTGCTCTTTGCACCCTGCAGGCAAGGAGAAAGAGGAGGGACCTAGACAAACAAGCATCAATAATCATAATACAGACAAGCTGGATATTCAGTTATAGCAGCCATAATTTTGAAGAAAATTGGTACATCATTTTTTTTAAATGTCATTTAAGTGGAACTCAAAATGTGGAATTCTTGCTGTTTGGATATGTGATGTAATTCAGAACTGAAGGGAAAAACGATGTCTCCCTGGGATCAAAAGGGAATTTGATACACAAGTTATTAAAAGCCGTCCCTTAAGTCTAAACTAAATTCTTCCTGCTGTCATTTAGACCACTTCTTACTCTGTCCCTGCAGAAGGTAGCAGACCAGTGGATTGCTTGCAAAATACCCTCTGAGGAACTGCATTTCCAGGAGAAATTCTGCCAGATCATGTATAACAAAAGAACAGAGCAGCCTACTCCCAATATACACCCCAAGATGCTCTTGCAGACAAATATGCACACATGAACACACACACACACACACACACACACACACACACTTATAAACAAACAACTGCCAGGCTGCCAGGCTGGGTGCTCAGTGTTTCTCACAGCACATCTTTAGTGCTGCACATAGCAATCTACCCAGTGGAAGATCTCTCCTCCAAGCCCAAGCCCCAGAACTTCTCCCCCACACACGCCCACACTCACATTGCTTCTTTGGCAGCACAACCCCTGCTGCAGGTCAACAGGCCCAATTGCTCAAGGGACCTGCCCTTCACAAACACCATGAGGGAAGAAATTTCCAGGTCCTACCCAGGATCAAAATGACAGGTGCCCAGCTGGGCATTATCCAGTTCACCTGGTACAGATATAAAGGTTCCAGAGCCTCTCTCAAGTCACTACCAATTTTCACTAGTCCTTCAATCATTACAAATTTTCTTCTAACTACAACACTTGGAGGCATTCTCTTTTCTTATTATTTTTCTCTCCTTTCACAACTAGGTGTGCTGGTTCATTTGTGCCTCCAGATCCATTCTCCACCCTTTTCTGCCCTACTGAGCCCTGAGAGATCAATGCCCTTGGGCAAGCTGTGTCACCTAGGCTCCCCCATCCTCTGGCTGAAAGAGGCAGCAGCAGGAGGAAAGAGATCAGGGTATTTCTTCTCTGTCCTGGTCCCACTTCAACACTGCAGCTCCAGCTGAGCACCCGCTCCTCCATGTTCTCCATAGCTTTATTAGCACTATTTCCCGCCCTTGTTCCTTCAGCCCTAGAGGTGGTAACAGCTTCCCGCTATTGCTGGCCTCTGGGTGCACCAGCATCCTTTGTTGACTCCCTTCACCCTGACCACACTGCTCCTGGTAGGTCCTTTATTAATATCTATTCAGGTAAACCATATAAATGGAATCCTGTTTTTTCTCTAGAACCTTATGAAATACACCAGATCTAGGCTATTTTCAGTTCTTTCAGTCCCTGAATCAAGTGCCGACTTTTCCTTTGGGGTCCAAATCCAACCCAATATGCCTCACTTCTGAACAGTTATCTGATTGACAGACACAAACTCAACATTCTTGAGGCTCTACCCACATGATTTCTTTCCTTTGATCCTGAATTTCTTCCTCAATTTCTCTGAAATTATTCACTTATTTATTCATTTATTCAAATAATATGGACTTACGGATATCAGCCACTGTAAACACAATAGTGAATAAGACACAGTCCCTGCTTTCAAGTAGCTTGCTGTACAGTGAAGAAGCAAAAAGATGAATCAACCAGAAAAATACTAATAAGGAAGAGAAGAAAGAGAGGAAGAAAAATGTAACTCAATATGAGGGACAACTAATTTCTTTTTGAGGAGCCAAGAGGAGTGATTTCCAGTGTGATATTTACAGAATAGGAAAGTATGGCGCAGGAGAAAGGCAACAAGTAAGAACATGAGCACATACTGTGAGTGCTATAGTGTGGATGCTTGTCCCCCAAACCTCATGTTGAAATTTGATCTCCAGTGTTGGAGGTGGGGCCTAATGGGAGGTGTTTTGGTCAAGGGACTGGATCCTTCATAGATGGCTTGGTGCTGTCCTCAGGGTAATGAGAGAGTTCTCACTCACTCTATTATTAATGGTTCCCACGAGAGCTGGCTGTTTAAAGAGCCTGGCACCTCCCTCCCCTCTCTGTTGCTTCTTCTCTTGCCATGTGGTCTCTGTAGACATGGCTCCCCTTCCCTTTCCGCCATGCGGCCTGAAGCCCTCACCAGAAGCAGATGCAGGTACCATGCTTCTTGTACAGTCTGCAGAACCACGAACCAAATAAACCTCTTTCTTTTTCAGTAAATTACCTAGCCACAGGTGCTCCTTTATAGAAACACAAATGGACTAAGACACCAAGAGAACATGGCACAGAGAACTGGGAGTGTTCAGCAAGGCTGCAGCGAAGATTGTCCAGCACAGAGTAAGTGGACTGAGACTAGGGAGAGACAAGCCAGACCACAAATGGCCTGGAAAGCCTTTGTAAGCAGTGTGGACTTTCCCCAAAAGGCAATGTGGAATTACTGAAGGGTGTTAACACAAGAAATACCACAACTAGGTCTGTTTGGGGGAAGTCCAAGTCAGCTGTAAAAGGGAGAATAGATGGAAGGAAGCAAGACTAATCCAGGCATAAGTGATGAGTCCTGACCTAGACAGCTCCAATGAAGATTGGAAGAGGTGGGCAGAATAAGAAAAAACAGTTAGACATTGAGATTAATGGGATTGGTGATTTTCAGGATGTACAAGAGGAGGGAGATTGAGAAACCAATAGTCACACCCAGAACTGGCTTAAGCAAAAGTATGCTGGTGCCATTCACAACGATAGAAAACACAGGTAGGGCAGAAGGTCAAGGGCTAATATTCCTTAATAAAGTTTGAGTTTGAGGTTGAGATTCTGGTTGGACTTCTGGTGGGGATGTTTCTAGAAACAGTGTGTGCACAGGTCTGGTGCTCAGGAGAGATGTCTAGACTGAATCTTCCTTACCCGATGGCCTGATACTAAGATCCCCTCATTTCCTATTGCCTTTCTCTGCTCTGAGTGTCCAGTGATCATTCTAACCCTTGCCCTCACCTTACCTTACTCAGAGCCCTTATTACTTTCTCAACACATGGCTTTTTTTTTTTTTTGAGGCAGTCTTGTTCTATTGCCCCAGGTAGAGTCCAGTGGCATCATCATAGCTCACAGCAACCTCAAACTCCTGGGCTCAAGTGATCCTCCTGCCTCAGCCTCCCCAGTAGCTGAGACTACAGGTGTGCACCACAACGCCCAGCTAATTTTTCTATTTTTAGTAGAGATGGGGTCTTGCTCTTGTTCAGGCTGGACTTGAACTCCTGAGCTCAAGCAATCCTCCCAATTCAGCCTCCCAGAGTGCTAGGATTACAGATGGCTTTCTTTTAAAATGCCCTCATATCTTTTCCAGAATGTCTAAAATTTTAATTTCTTTAAAATGTCAGTTCTTAGCATAACAAACTTGCCTCAGCAACCCTGAATTTCTTTTCTTCTCACCCACCTATCCTCCACCTGACCTTCACCTTGGGCTAGCATGGAGCTCTTTTCTTCCAAGTCCCAAGAAGCAACTATTTCCTCATATAAATGTAACTCAAGCTCAGTTCCTTACTGCAGCCAAGGTGATGACCCTAAGCCTCCTTTAACGTTTGAGTAGAGGTTACTTTCATTAAGCTGTGGCCGTATGAATAAAAGATAAACATTCCCACCTGGAGTTGATATCAATCATCCATTTGGGAAGTGAAGGGCTTGGGCTTGGAGAGTAAAACATTATGAAAAGAAACAGCATCTTCTGCTAAAGAGCAGGTGTACCTAAGCTTGCAAATACCCCCGCCTCCTTTCCCATTGAGTCCCCGCCCCAACCCCTGCTGAGGCCCAGGATAAATCTAAATCAACCTTTCTTCAGCCAAAGCCAAATCCCTGCCAAGACAGTGACAAATGCATTCACTGGCCAAAGCCAAATCCTCAGCTCTGCTTTTCTCATCAACTACACCTGTGACTGAGCCCCTGTTCTCTCCCCAGTGACAGGAACCAGCAAAGGAACACACAGGGCTCCTTAGGAACTGGACGTCAGCCTGTTCCACTCTCGTTGGCCAATAACTCTTATTTGCTTCAGTTCAACATACACTTATCGAGCACCTGTTATATGCCAGGCTCTGTGAACAGCCCTTCACATATAAAAACCATAAGCAAAGAGATTACTCCTTGGAGGGGGATAAAGATGCACACTGTATCATCATCATGTGGTAAATATTGTCTTTTAAGCAGCTAGGGGAATACAGGTGAGGATGCAATAAATCCTCCCTAGGATGACAGGTGGTGAGGCAGGGCGAGTTAGGGAAAGAAAAGGAGTGATGAAATGAAAAACATGGCAAAGGAAACAAAACTAATGCACTGAGGCTGGAGTGCGGGAGTCCGGTTTGAGTTTCTCCAGACAAGAGTTGAGTACAAGTAGCAATCCCAGGAAACACAAGCAGGGGTGTGGAGAAATAAAATACGGAAAGGAAGGCATGACCAGGGCAGTTTTCACTGAGCTAACTGGATCTTAATCCTGCTAGGAACTCTGGAAGCCAATGCAACCCACCACGCCACCATGTCAGAATTAAGGACAAAGGAGATAGGCATTTACATGCCAACATGCGCCAGCCATTAGTGAGGACTGCTGAGCCTTCAGGAAATGGGAGCTCCAGCCGTGGCCAGTTGGAAGTTGAGCAGTCACTCACCACAATGGTAAATTCCAAGGAGATGTGGGCAGAGTAAGGGCATTATTTGCTACAGGGTCCTAAATCTTTGAATGCCCAATCCACTCATTTGTTCACTTATTCATTCATCCATTTATTCACCATCCACTTAATGAGCACCTACTCTGCCAGGCAAAGGAATCTGGCATTATGTAAACAGAGAACTTTAGAAGTGAGAGTGACCTCAGGATTATTTCATTCAAAACTGGGTTTGTATAAAAGTCACCTGAAGAGCTATTTGAAAATGCAGATTGTTGGGCCTGATCTGCACAGGTGTTAATGCAATAGATATGGCATGGATCCCAGAAATTTGCATTTTTACCAAGCCTCCCAGAAATCCTTGGACCACATTTTGAAAAACTCAGATTTCATCCAATCTTTCAACATATAAATAAAAAATTAAGAATCAAATATGATGAAAATAACACTTCTACAGTGTTTTATAGAGTCTTTGTGCCCTTTCGTGCCTTTGCTTTTCTCTCTGCCACGATCTTCCTTCTCTCCTACCTCTTGGTTGACCTGTCAATTTCTTACTCATCCTGAGAGACCCAGTTCTGGCATCTCTACCTCTGAGGAATTTAATAACACATCTCTTTGCTGTGCTTACTAAAGTTCTATTATACTAAAGTTCAATACTACTGTAGCTACCACCATATTTCCTTGTCATTATTTTCATGTATGCCCATATCCGCTAGATGATTTTTGAGAGTAAGGTTTATGACTTTCTCATCTTTCATCTACAATGCCTGGCTTAAATGCTTCCTTGATCCCAAGAAAGTAGATCTGATTGACTAATCTGGGTCAAAGGACGTTGAACCTATTAGAGTATATAGGATGTGAATTGCATTCGCTGCCCTAACTTGGTAGGATTTCCTGTAGCCATGGCAGGTAGGGGAGGAGACACAATGATAGAAAATCACCTGGAGCCCATGGAAGCTCCCTACAGGAAAAGTGGCATGCTGCCCTCAGAAGAAAGAAGTAATCCTAGGTATGAAAAACAATAGCTCTTCACTGAACCTGTTCTACCACTTACAAAATGAGTTCATTAATTTCAAAGAATTTTTCAATCCATAAAGCTTTGTATGAATCTAAGTATCAAGCCGTCTTCAATATTTCCTTTCAAAAGAAACTAGACATAGCATTTTTGGTGTGGAGAGAACAGGAGGGGCTACATAGGAAGCCATCTGAGACAGACTATTTCCACGGGTGGAAGGTTGCTATGTTTTATTGCACATTAAGAAAATTTGTAAAAATCTGGATTGGACTCCTACCCACCCAACTATAAAACTGTCAGCAACATAACATCACTTACAGTTATTTTTGAATATTGCTTATAACTGTCTATATGGGCTGGCCAGTTTCTTTTCATGCTACCAATTCCAAGGCTTTATCTTTTATTATTCATGCTTGAGGCTCCTTTGGGATGCCTAACAAGTGCCATAGTGGATAAAAGGAACATCCAGCTAATGCTGAAAAGCTTGCAAACAGGTAAGAATCTATATTTGGTGTGCTGGCTCACTTTCCACGTAACATATGCTTGTCACTGTGTCTTAGTTATCCTGGGAGTGGTGGGACTCCCAGACAGAAAGAAGCAACAGAGAGAATACTATAAAACAAACTTCTTACCTCTCTTCACCTTCTGAGCACCAGGATCTTAAACAAAGAACAAATGTCACTTAGTCCTAATATGTTCATGAAAATCCCTAGAAAAGGGACCTTGTCTCTCTGGTTTCCTGTTATATCCTCAGTTTCTTATATAGTCCCTAAAACATAGAAGGCACATATTAAATTTATGATTAGATGAATGAACACTTTCTAAAAGGGTTCTAACCTTTCTTTACAAAAGAATTAGGTAAAAATCAAAATCATTCTACAAAGTTAACCAAATTCAAGTCACCAAGAGTAGCTATAATATAAATGTATGTAGCACTATATATGTATAAAAACATATACACACACATATATAAATGATTCAGCTACAGCTCTAGTATAACTGGCAAACTATTCAAGGTGTTCCTGAAACTTTAGGAATAAGTAATGAAGGTAATACTTGGCTTGGATATGCATGTCTCTTACCCTCTAATCTACTGTGTTATTCCCTCCTGGTTTGGGTGCCGGGCTAGTTTTCACAGGCCAAGTGGGATAGATCACCCACCAGTTTAAATCAGAATGGATTGCTATGTGCATTAATGAGACTTCCCAGATTATAATCCTGTTACCATTCAAACTTCAGCCTTTTCCCCTTGTTATCTTGTTACCTTTTCACTTAAAAACAAAAAACAAGAAAAAACAAAAAGTAACATACTCTTTGGAGAAAATTCATAATCAAATGGAGTAAATAAAGGTAGTAAAAGCATTATTCATTTGTTCTTTTGTTCACTCAACGAATAGTTCTGAGGACTATTCTAAGTGCTAGGAATAGAGCAGAAAATAAGGTAGATAAAATCTCTGTCCCTAGGGAACTTATATTCTAGGGACAAAGGGGGAAATAAACTGGTAAACGAATCCAGGTGTAATATAGCAAGGAGGTGACAAGAGCTAGGAAGACAAATACTGCAATTTAAGGTGCTTGGGTCAATTTAATAAAGGGTCCTCAGGGAAGCCCCTTCTAATCAAGTGACGTGTAAGCAGAAAACTGAAGGAAGTCAGAGTGTGAGCTAAGCTAATTTCCAGGGAAAAGCATTTCAGCTAGTAGGAACAGCAAACACAAAGGCCCAGAGGCAGGCGAGTTTCTGACATGCCTGAGAACCATGTGGGCGGCCAGAATGACTGAAAGTTTGGGTCAAAGTGACTGGAGATCGCCGAGGGGAAATTGGGGGTTCTAGGCTGCTCGAAAGACCTTGGATTTTACTGTAAGAGAGACCCAATGCCACAGGAGGATTTAGAGCCACAAGATGATCACATTTTATCTTTAAACTAATCACTTTCGAAGATGTGAAAATAAGAGACTGTAGAGGCCAAGGGCAGAGAAAGAGCCTCCAGTTTGAAAGCTATTGGAAGAGTCCAGGTGATAGGCAATGGTGGCTGGGATTGGGGTGCAGCCAAGAAAGATTAAACTCACTAATGCACGTAATGCACTTGGCACAGTATCTGGGACAAAGAACCCTTGATATCCCACAGTTAGTATGATTAATACTGCTATTATCCTCTTTTACCACATGTCAAGAATTGGAGATGCAAATCCCTCAGGTGGATCATTGGCCCTTTGGGACCTAAATGAGCCTATCATTTGCTCTCCCTTAGAGGGTTCTTAAGATATGATTTGGTTAATCAGAAACCTTTGCCTGATAGTGATCTATTATTGCTCACATTGTTGGAATGGATGTGGTTGTTGTGTTTCCAGCACAAATTAGGCACATGACCCCTGAGGATCCGCAGTCTTTCTTCTGGGCTGTGTGTCTGTGTGTGTGAGTACATGGTGCTGTCTTAGGCAACACGAGCTGCCATAACAAAATACTATACACTAAGTGGTTTAAACAGCAGACATTTGTTTTCTCAGTTCTGGAGGCTGGAAGTCCCAGATCAAGGTGTCCACAGATTCTCTTTCTGGGGAGGACTCGCTTTCTGGCTCGCAGAAGGCCAACGTCTCACCGTGAGCTCACGCTGCCTTTCTTGGTGCATTCACATGGGGAGCAGAAGAGCAGAGCAAGCTCTATGGGGCAGCACGAATCCCCTTACGGGCCCCACCCTCAAGATCTCATCTAGACCTAACCACCTCCCAAAGGTCCCATCTCCAAATATGATCACATTGTGGGGTAGGGCTTCGACATATGAATTTGGGGGTGGGGGGGGACACAATTTAGCCCATAGCAGGTATATACATTAGCACCAAGGACTGTGACAAACACCCAGTGACCCGCAGACCTGCTTCTATTTGCACTTGCCTTTCCTGGTGCTACCACCATCCCTCACTTCTCTGCTACCTTCCCACCTGTGGAATTCCACGGAGTTTCGCTCTTCCACACGCTTCATTATCCCTTTGCTAGACTTGCTAATTCAGACCTGCATAGCTGAAGAAACCATCCACTGCCCTTTCCTGCCTTTCCTTGATTTCTTAACTGCTGCGCTAGGATGGGGATGTGGCCCTATCTGCTGAGTAATTCCCTCTCATTTTGATGTCTTCTAAACATTATCTCATAAATGTCAGAGAACCCATCTGGAGTCAGGGGAGAGCATTCAGGGTAGAGGCCTATGAATCGAATGTCATCTGAGATTAGGGAAGATTGATGATTTGCAGAAGCACTTGCTGGAAGTTAATGGTCTCTGGCTCCAGTGCAGCTGCAGAATGGTGTTCCTTTTGATCTCCTCATCTTTTTCAAGTGCGTTCTCTTTCCCCCCTGAACTTTCTAAATGCACTTACACCCCTGGAAGCATGTTGGTTTATTTGCTTGTTTTGCAGCAGTGAGTCTTGCATGGAGCCTTAGAGATACACAGTGACATGGATGATTTCTGAATGCATCTACATAGTGCTAACTCTCTGAGCCCAGCTTCTAGTACCCACCAAAGAGCAGAAAGGAGAATAGTGCCATCGTCAGATGACAAAATGGGATCAAATTATGACATTCTGGCTAGGGAATGGTGGAACATCATGACATTAGAGTCAAAAAATAACAGAGCTGGAGTCCTGGTTTTATTAGCTAAGCAATTTTTTAAATTGACTTAACCTCCTTCAGTCTCAGTTTCCTCTTCCTTTTCACAGAGGTCTTCACATGCATGCAGCGCACTGGCACAGGACTCCCTGTGCCACCTGCGAGTAGACGTCGGCAGCCCAGTCAGCGGGCAGTCCTGTCCAGGCAGACACAGCCGTCCTCTTGTCAGCACTGACCGTCTGCATAGACCTCATTCTCACATGATCCTCCACTTGGTTCTTAACAGTGACAACATTAAATTTGTTATCAGAAATCTTCCCACAAAGAAAACTTTGGGTTTAACTGCTAAATTCTATCAAATATTTGAGGAAGGAAAAAATATTAGTCTTATACAACTCTTCCAGAAAATACAGGAGGAAAGAATACCCCACACACACACACAACTCATTTTATGAGGCCAGTATTACCCTGCTACTAAAATCCAGAAATAATGTGTAAGAAAGCATAATACACACCAATCTTCCTCAGGAACTGGTTGTAAATGCATGAGTCAAGTTAGTCTCTCCTTTTCACAGGTGAGGAAAGTCAAGCTCAGAGAAGATAAGGAATGTTCCCAAAGGCACCCAGCTGAAAAGTGGCAGATCCAGAATATAAACCTGGGTCTCTCAGACTCCAGAACTGCCCCCCTTAATGTGAGAGGACCCTTATTCTACTACGATGCTTATTGGACAAGTTTGAATCCAAAGGAATAAATTGCTAATAGGTACATTTGACCTTGAGAAGGTGAATGAGGGAGGCGCTGGTGTTCTCAGGCCATGCAGGTGACAGCCTCCTCTCCCTGAGAACACAGGCTTCCCACATCCTCACTGCTGGCCTTCAAGGTCACTTTAAGTTCCTCCGCCTGGCCAGGACATGCTCACCACCAAAAGCTACAGACTCTGGGTTTTAAGAACTACAGTGTCAGCTCGGTGAAAACCGCCAAAGTCACAGTTGTTTGAGTTTTAATCCCCTGGAGGCACATATGTTCTAGAAAGTCCCAGCTTAAAGCCAAATAAATATTGAGGCAGTTTGACATGTGGCCAGTGCATGTCTTGCTCATTAATGAAATGGGGCCCTGCAAGCTGAGAAACGGGTGTGAGCAATTAAGTAGAAGCAGCAGGAGTCCCAGGCCCATGGCCCCCTTCCCAGCCTCGCCTCTTGTGTATTTTCTTCAGCAATCTCTCTCGAACTCAGAGGGAGAAGGGAGGGATGGAGGCCGAGGTTTCTGCAGGCTCATTTCTCAGAGTGCCCTTCTCTCCAGAAGTCTGTCCCCTTGTAGTCCGTCCCACCCTGGACCTGTGTCCAGGAAAGGAATGACCCCTACTCTGTTCTACCCAAGTCTGGGGTGGTCCCTACCCAGAGCAGCTTTTCAGAATATGCCAGGAGTGACACCAAATTAATAACACCCTACTCCCAAAGCCAGGTTCATTTTCCACTCATAGGCAGAGGTGAGAGGGCACTTCTTTTGCACCAAGACTAGAAATTATTCCTAGAAGATGAGCCATTCTCTCAAATCTGAAACCAGAAGGGAATATTAAAATGTCACTGAGTCCTCATGGAATTCTATAAAATCCCAAGACAAAGTTTTCATTCACTTACGTATTCTTCTTACAAACATTTACTAAAGACCCATGCTATAGCTTTCTCCCAGCCTGAAACTTCTTTGTATCAATTCCCAGAAAGTACCCTTTTCTCCAGGCAGGCGTGACCCAGCACGAGGGTGTGGCCAGTGGAATAGGACCTTGCTCCCCAGCACCTGGGGTCTCACTACCCATCCCCCACCCTCCCCAATCAGCAGCAGCTGCTTCACCCTCCAGCCACTTTACAATGGAAAGCATTTGAGCCTTAAACACCTAATCAACAAAGGAAGACTCTCCTAGGCCCTCATGAGCAGTTCAGAGAGAAAGTGCTAAGGAAACCCACAGAAAAGAATATCATTAGGATGGGACTTAATAGCAAGTTAAGGGGAAGAACTGGGAATGGAACTGGATTTGATAACCAGCCTCCGAGAGGGCCACCAATGATCCCTCCCTCCTGGTTTTCAATGCTCTTTGTAGCCCCCTCCCACATTGAACAGGCCTGACTTGTGCAGTCAACAGGACAAGCAGAAGTGATGGATTGTGACTTTGAAAGCTGGGTCATGAAGGACATTAAGGTTTCTGTATTGCTGTCTCTTAGATCACTCACACTAGGAAAAGCAGCTACCTTGTCGTAAGGACACTCAAGCAGCCCTCAGACAGGCTCACCTGGCCAGAAACTGCAGCCTCCTGCCAATGGCATGTGAGGGAGCATCTTGGGAGGGAATTCTCCAGCCCAGGCAAGACTTAGGATTCCGGCAGCCCCCACTGCACCCTGAGTGCTACCTTTGAGAGCCAGGGCAAAAAGCTAAGCCACTCCCAAATTCCCGGCCCAAAGAAACTGGGAGACAGTAAGCACTTATTTTAAGCAGCTAAATTTTGGAATAATTTGTTACACTTGTTGGATAACTAATACACTGGGCCCTAAAGAAATGGAAGAATTTTCATGCTCAGAAGTGACTATGGAAGAGTCTTTAGAAATAATAAAGGCAGCAAAATCAAGAAGAGACACATCCACAGGACCTGTCTGCTGGAATGGAAAAGTGCCTCCCACAAAGGATCAGAAGTTCTCTATTTGAGGCCTTGTTTTTAGGGTGAGAATTCTCTTGAGGGGTAGAGACTTGGTTTCTAGTCTGACCAATAGTGGGAGTCTCGTCAGGGCCTCCCCAAGGAAAGCGGGGCAGCAGCATTTTGCAGCACACACCCTGGAGTCTCCCACCTCTAAGTCCATAAGAGCCGCTTGAACAGAAGAGGATAGCTTTAAAAGAGACCCAAGTGTAGAAAAAAATATGCTCTATACCACAAAGAGTGGTCAGCCTTGGGTAGTGGAACCAGGCAATGAAGGGCAGGTACAGGAGGGTGGAGGGGGACATTCACCATTTATTTCCGAAAATCTGTACTGTTTTTACAAGACAGGGGTAAAAAGAAATAAATATTTTCAGTTCTGCTCTAGGTGACAGATACAATTTTTTTAAAGTTAAGAACCCAAAGCCAAGAGTGATGGGTAATCTGGTCGGTATCACCAAGAGTGCCTGACTCTCCCCCTTTGTATTCAGGAGGCCGTGTAATTTATTTTTCCTGGGTGAGAAATAAAGAAGTCCCTCTTGTCTTTGCTGTAGGGACTCTCCAACCAGTTCCCACGTTGACAGCTGATGGAGGAAGCAGAAATTGCAGGATTCTGTCCGCCACAGGTCCTGCCGATTGTGCAGGAAGGGGAAAGGGGTGATTGCTTCTTACAAACTCAAAAGGTAAGCTTGCCTTATTGACTCTAAGTTCTCCATGGGGGGTTCCCAAAACCAGCTCCTCAGCTGGGCCAATGAAAAGAACTTCCTCTTTCAGCCACCTGGAGTCCCAGGGGACTGTGCAGAACTCACTTCTTAAGTTCTATGAAGAAGTCCTTGGAATTCGGACATGTTTAAATATGTTAATATAAACATATTAAATATGTTTAAATATCTTCAGGTGAAAGAGTACAGTCTCTTTTTTTAAAAAAATTGGATGGCAACAAGGCAAGAGAGCTGAAAGCTCACTGCACTTATAACTGAGGAAATGAACTTTATGTAAATTTAAGGGAAATTCCAGGATGGAAGCTATGACCTTAGAACGACTCACATGCTAGTTCCCAGGAATACCACTAAGTGAAAAGGGAATCACGGAAGCTTCTGGTGAAGCCTGCAGGCACACAGCCCAATCTAAACTGTATTTTTCTCATCTTTGTCTTAAGGAACTAAGAAAGTAGGGAGTCAGAGGTGAGGCCTTGGGAATGCCAATATGCCATTTCCGTTATGAAATGGTTTAAGGATGGTTTTAAAAGGCATAATAAAAGGATGGAAGAAAAGCTGCCACCACCCAGATGCACAAAGTACCAGGGCCAAAGTATGTCTAAATTTGTGTCCCCAAGGCACTTGGAATCCAAGAAAAATCTAGGTTGACTTAAGCTACACAAGACCTAAAGTCAAGCAAACATTAGCTTAATCTGAGATGGTTAACATGGAAAATAATGAGGACAAATACTCAATCCAAGGTGTCCACATTTCTTTAAAGCATGCCTTAATCATGGATGCCTTTTAAATATGCAGCTTAATGTTATATGAATATTATATATCAATATGATATTGTCAATATATGTCAAAAATATTAATGTCAATATTTCTAAGTTAAACTAGACTATGATATGTTTTTAGTTAAGGAAGTCAAGTTTATTCCAATCACATATCATTGCCTAGTTGACCCTTATATACCTCATAGGCAGCTCAAAGGGGTACGAACAGGCTACAAAGTCCAGTGATGCAATGCAAAACTTGTGAGAATCAACACGGGTCAAAATAACTGTCTCCTAAGGTATAGGAGTAGGCACCAGCCAGCCCCCAGCCTTGTTCTTCTCCTTCCCAATTTTGCAATGACAGAAAAACTACATTAAGACAACTCTTGCCCTTCAACGATCATCCGATCATCCGTATCTGGACAAGCCATGAAGTACGCAGTAATCTCAGAAACCAGCAGGGAAGCAGCCAGTAGCCCCAGGGGATGGGATCCTGGGGAGACTTACACGTAGGGGAAAGAGCAGTATCAGATATTTTGCTACTATCCATCTGAAGGATCCCAATATACAAGACGGTCATAAGCAATGCTCAGTTACTGATGCATTCTCTTCACTGACTGATTTATTCATATTAATTAATTAGTGACAGATTGTATAATTTTCAAAATGCTCACTGCCCCTCCCTGTTGTGCCCAAACCTCAGGGGGTCATACTGCCCACCCCAGCGGCATCATCTGTGGAGATGTGACATGCTTAGGCCAATGAAACGTGAGTGAAGGTGACATAGCGCCTGCCACTTCTCTCTCCCTTCTGTCAGTGTACACCAACGCCTCCCGCAGGAGCTACTTGTCAGCCTGGGTCTCCAAGGGAAAACCAAAGCTCCATCAATGATGGATTTAAACAGGGAGCCAGAGACAAAACTGTGATAAGTCATTAAACTTTTTTTAAATTGACAAATAAAAATTGTACATACTTATGGTACAATTGTACAACACGATGTTTTGATATATGTATGTATGCATTGTGAAGTGGATATGTCAAGCTAATTAACACACTTATTACCTCATATACTTACTTTTTGCCATGAGAACACTTAAAAGCTACTCTTTTAGCAATTTCTAAGTGTGCAATACATTGTTATTAGCTATCATCATCATGTTGTACAGTAGATCTCCTGAACTTAGTCTTCCTACCTGAAATTTATTCTCCGTTTATCAGTGTCTCCTCAAGCCCCAACTCCCACACCCAGCTCCTGGGAACCGCCATTCTATTCTCTGCTTCTATGAGTTCAATAAGTCACTGACATTCTGAGGTTATTTTTTACCCCAGCATAGGATAGCCTCCACTGCCTGAGGTGTGATCATAAGCCAGACGGATTCCTGCCTTAGCACACTAAGGAATAAAAAGGAAGTAAACACCTGCTGAGCCAAACATAACATTAAATAAGCAGCTCCCTCCTCAATCACAAAACACAGTGCTGTCAAATACCAAGAGCTTGTGGATTCCTTAGTGAATTGTGCAGCATTTCCTAAACTTCAGATATTCTTTTGCAACTCTAATGATTATTGTATATCTGTTTACCAACCGTTCTGCTATTTAATTAATATTTTTTAATTTGCTCATGATTGTATTCTAAACACATCAATTTGAAAGGAAACTTTGTAGCACTGGAATTGATGAAAAGCCTCTATCATTTATCTTAGAGTTGGAAAAACACTTTTTAAAAAAAATTCACCTGTATCCCATTTTGACTATCTGCAGAGCCCCCACACCCTGACACTTTGGGCGACACTGCTGCAGTGGACCCAGCGCTAGGGTCAGAATCCTGGGTTCTAGTTTAGGCTGCATCGCATGTTGTGTAATCTTGGAAAACTTCCTCTAGACCTCGGTTTTTCTCAACCATAAAAAGAATTTGTGCCATCAGGTCCTACCTACTGGCTCTAACATTATATCATCTACTGTTCAGAGCTGCAGGTCCCTGCTTCTCTCTGCTATTGTGGCTAATAACAATCCATATGTGTGAAATCACTAATATCCCTAGTGGGAAAAAGAGAACTTAGATAAACTACAGAATGGCTCCTATATATACTGTGCATACATTTCTCTTCCAAAGGGATCCTATCAAAATTATAAAGCCCAAACAAGGACTCATCTTATTTCATCTTCCTTTATGTTTTGCCAACAACTTTGCACTATTAGTGACAATTTTCTCATGGTTCAAAAATGATGTTTCTCCTCTCCTCCCTATGGGTAACTTTATTTCTCCCTGTGGCTTAGGAGTAAGAAGGAAGGAAATCATAATTCCACTTAACAGGCAGATGATCGCTATTAGTCAGCAATAAATACCACATTGGTTATGCAAAGCATGAGAGTAGCTGTCCATTTGAAGAACAATCTCCCTTCTACTAATTCCAGTACTTTAAATCCTTTCATTGCCCAAGTTCAGAGTACTCTCACTCTTCAAAAAATGAACATATGTAAAACAGGCTCACATAAAAATTGTGTATTTTGGAACCTAGAAGGAACCTTCAATATCATCTTGTTCACAAACATGATACACAGATGAAGAAATTAAGAGCTCAAGTCACACAGCTCAGAAGCAGTAGAGCTGGGATATGATTCAGGTCCAAACTCACAGGCAAGGTGATGGTGTACTCTAGAAATACAGCCTCTGACAGGTTCTGTTTGTTGGACTTTATTCAAGTCAATTACCTCTCTTGGCCTCGGTTTTTTCATCTGCAAAATGGGGGCCATAATATCTACTTTGTATGGTTATTCTAGGAATCAAATGAGGTACACTGGTGGGTCTCAAACTTGAAGGTTCAAATGAACCCCCAGATTCTAATTCAGTAGTTCTAGCAGAAGAGAGGAGGGCAAGGCACAAGGTTCTGCATTACTAAAAATCTCCCAGGTGATGTTAGTTCTTTGAGTTAACAACCACAGCCTTGAGGGGATTCAGTGGTAAGGGCTGTGAATTCCTGGTCCTGCTGGTATCACTGTAGCTGCTGCTGCAACAGGGGTTAGGGATGGAGATAGGGAAGGGACAGTAGTGTCAATGGTGCCACATAGGAGATGTCACAGGCTACATAATGGAGAACACTCTTCTGCCCAGACACCAAGCAAGAGAAGACTCTTCCCACTGATGGGGGTATAACACATGCTTGCCATCACAATAACGAGCAAAAACCCCAACCTTAACAGTGAGAGAAAACAACATGAAAATACGAAAGACTCAAGCGAGAGAGAGAACAGTGCTGACTGTGGCACATGGCAGTCAGTCATCATTACCTAATAAGCAGACAGCCACCACTTCGCAGAGGAACGTTATTGGAGGGTATTATGGACTGCATGTCTGTGTCCACCCAAAATTCATATGCTGAAGCCCTGACTTCCAGTGTGATGGTCCTAGGAGATGAGGCCTTTGGGATGTGATTAAGTTTAGATGAAGTGAAGAGGACAGAGCTCTCATGATGGGATTGGTGTCCTTACAAAAAGAGATAGGAGAGAATTTTTCTCTCTTCCCTTCCCTCCCTCCCTCACTCTCTCCCCCCAACCCCAACCATATGAGGACACAGCGAGAAAATGGTCATCTATAAAGCAGGAAGCAAAGCAAGCCCTCACCAGACACGAAATCTGTAGGCACCTTGATCTTGGATTTCCCAGCCCCTAGAATTGTGAAAAATAAATGAGGTTTAAACCACTCCATCTGTGTATTTCTTAGAACAGCCTGAGCTAAGACTAAGGGAAAAATATTTCTCTAGCCATGAAATAGACAAAGAGTTGGAGCTTAAATGCAAGTGCATGTAAATGGGAACGGGCAAACTCTAAGTTGACCAACATCACGATGTCGGTACATCAAGCCCAGGGACACATTGAACATAAAAGGAATGTCATTCAATAATTATGTCATGACAATAGGAGTGAACAAGTATGCCCTGTGCCAACCAGGCCATATGTTATTTTATATAAAAAACACAACTGGAAAGAGGACTTCTGGAACTTTGTCAATTAGCAGGAGGATTTCACAAGTATTAGAAATTAAACGGTATCTATAGCTATTAGGTCTGCAAAGAACCAAATACTAAATATTTTAGGCTTTGCAGGTCACATATGGTCTCTGCCACATATTCTTGTTTGTTTGTTTGTTTGTTTGTTTTTAACCCTTGAAAGACAGACAAGAGTCTCTCTCAGCAGAAAACTCCAGCCACTGGGAATGCTATTTTTCAAAGTGATAATGAAATCACCAGGGAATTCGATATCAGAGACACCATGATCTCTATTACCCACAAATGTAGATAATACCAACCACGGTAGGAATAGGCCACATAGGGTGTTAGGAAGCTGTGAGACTATGGCCTTCCTGGTAAATGACTAGATAACTAACAAGGGTGCCGGAAGGGGTGGGAGGCGGGGGAGGGGAGAGCCCGCTCCTAACATCTCAAAGTCCTGTCCTGAGTCTTAGGACTCAAGCTCAAAAACAGCCTCACCCTCACTACTCATTTTAAATTGTCAAATGAATCTGACCAGCTACTGAGCACCTACTATATGCCAGAGACTATGCTAAGCAGTCTTCATGTATTAATTCAGCATACTCACAACTACCTTGTGTGGCAGATGCCATCACCTATTTCACAGATTATAAGCTAGACCCAGGGAGGTTAAGCATTTTACTTGAGGTCATATAACCACAAGCGGTGGAGAAAGGATTTACGCTCAGGCCCATTCCTTGCTCTACACTGCCCTTTCCACGCACATGACAATTCTAAGCATTTCCCAAGTATCCAGTGGGAGGGTGGGACTGTCCTAAACTCTGGGTGAAGAATAAAAGGAACATAAGTATGTAAGAGTGTGCAGGTTTTCAAGAATGTTTCTTCTTTATAAAATAGGAAATTAAGTATGCAATTAGGTAAAATTAATTCTTACGTTCGCCATAGTAAAAAAGAATTTTTTAAAGTGTCCTTTTATCAGTTACATGTCCCAGATGTTTTTTAAGAGATATGGTCAGCATAAGCCTCTGCCCCCATGAAGCTGGAAGCTTCTTGAAATTTGCCAGCTAACATGAACACAGGCAAGCAGCAATGCCTACACGTGCTCATAGCAACCGCTAAACAGTTTCAGTTAAGGGCCACCTCAGCCTTTAACAAACACACACATCATCCAGGGATCTTGTTAAAATGAAGATCCTGATTCAGGAGGTCCTGGATGGGGCTGAAAATTTTCATTTCCAATCAGCTCCCTGGTGATGCCAATGCAGTTGATTCAAAGACCATGCAAGGGTCCACAGGTAGCTTTTTGCTAACAAAAAAATTAAATTATTGGTCTCACTTATGATGAATCATCTCACTACAATACCATTGATCATAAAAAAGTTATTTCTTAGGCATGTTGCTTTCCTAAGGAACACTCTGTGCATCTTCATATGGATTTGTATTTTCTCATTTACCTCTTTCTGGGTAGCCTGGAATTTTTTTCCCAGACAAATTTAAAAAGCTTTCTGCCTTCCCATTCACTAGTTCTTTCAACTAACAAATATTTTATTGTGTGTGCCTACAATGTGCCAGGTATTG
Source organism: Indri indri (assembly GCA_004363605.1). NCBI lineage: Eukaryota > Metazoa > Chordata > Mammalia > Primates > Indriidae > Indri > Indri indri. Next base: position 25,524 of record RJWJ010010973.1, on the reverse strand, counting down.
AACTAGGTGATCACGATACAAGATGAACAAAAACCAATTCCATCTCTGCTATTATAGAGCCTAATATTCCAGTGGGAAAGACGGAAATAAATAAAGGAAGCACACAAATAAAATTTGTAAATGTCATGAAAAAACAGATTCTAGATGTAAAAGGGAAGAATTTCAGAAAAAGCAATGGTCAGTCTGGTATCTGAAGGATGAGAAGGAAACAATAAGATGAAGGATAGATACAGGGTAGGGAATAAAAAGATGTTGTTAGGCAGAGGCATGTGGAAAATCTCCATGGTAGAAGGCAGCGTAGAAAACCATAGTGCCTGAGTGCAGAGAGCTGGGGGAAATGGGAAAAAAAGAGGCTGAGTTGGGAGGTGGGAGTCAGAACACACAGAGACTTGTAAGCCAAGTTAAATTTCCTCAATGTCTACCAATGGGGATAGGAGAGCCCTCAAACTATTTAAAACATGGGAAGATACACAATCTGATTTTTGTTTCTAAAAGATCAAACTGGCTGTTGTGCAGAATTTATTAGGGCCATTATTTTTGGTCCTAAGTACTCATATAGGTTCTATGTCTTCAGAAAACTTTCACTAAATTGCAATTATGCTCCTTAGGAATGATGACACATTAACCTAGTACACATGTGCCAGTTATAAATTTATTACCTGTCAACTCTAAATCTATCTTTCACTACCTGCTGTGAGATAATGGAGATGAGCCTTTTCATTATTTGGTTTTTGCAAGGAGCATAATAGTATGCTTTGTCAGTAGACATCACCTGGACATTGCAGGAGGATGAAGCTCCCTTCCTAGTTGGACTCATCTCAGTAGGCTCTTATAGCATGTGCAGTTTTTTCTGTAATACCCAGCAGTCAGTGGGACATGGCATCTTCCCGAGGGCAGCTTCCTGGGCAACCCCATCAAGTGGCTTTGCAGTGCATTCTGAGGTTAGGCACCTCCCAGTAGATGGCTTCCTCCCACACTCCAGAGGGAGGTTTCCAGCAAGTTCTGCCAATGTGGTTCTTGAGCAACCCTCTCCCCCATCTTGTGAGCCACAGCCTCTCCAATTGGGTCCCCAGCCCTGAGGGGAGGCGGGGCTTGTCCATGGGTGCTCTATCCCAGCCGCAGGTATTGTGGATGCTCCTGTATCTTCTATCCCTCTATTCTTCAGAGTTCTCTATACCTCTTCTCAGCCAATTCTCCTATTTCCCCCATCTCCTATTAATAATTTTTATATCAAACTTTTCCTGTTCACATTAGTGTATGGATTCTGTGTCCTGACCTTGACTGATAGAATGTTCCATTCTCAGACTTCAGAGTCTTGAAGAAATAAATAAAATAATTGTTGATTGGTTTGTCTAGGGTAGAATGATTGGGACAGTAAAATAAACCTTACTTAAGATAATTGCTGTTGGGATTGAGGCTCAAAGGGGTGAGAGAAAACCAAAGGACAAAAGAGAGAGAGAATCCTAACATTTACTAAGTAAGTCTCAGGTCCTTGCACACATTAACTCACAAAAACCTCACCACAACTCTGTGAGAAAAGTAATGTGATTACCAATTACATGTGAGGAAACTGAGGCTCAAAGAGGTTATGGCACCTGTTTAGAACAATATGGCTGTATGAGACAGAACTAGAATTTGTCTCATTCTAGTACCTGATGCTGCCTTGTCACTCACAGTCCACCTTGTTTTAAAACATTTGTTTATACACTGAGTCTTTCTCATCTGGAAATGCAAAGTCTTATTTACTCTTTACCCTTATAGCTTCCATAGCACTTAGCAACATTAATAGAGTGTCAACCCAGAGAAATACAGACACACATGCACATGCACACACCCACACACACACACACACACACACACACACACACACACAACCATTCCACCTAGCTATATCGTCAGATGAAATCAATCATTACCTCTTCAGGTTAAGCCAACAAACCTCAGTAAATATGCTGCTAGCACCTTCCACGCATGCATTCAACACTGACGTCTTGAGCATCTGCATCATCACTTCCTGCCTTTATAGCCTCACTACTCATGTGCATGTGTGATTATTTGATGTATATCTATATTTGTTTCTTTTTTCTTTTATATATTTGTATGTTTTTATAAGTTTATATTTTTATGCCATTATTATTTCCATAAAGATGATTATGCACACAAATAAAGCTGGTGATTCATAAATCATTCAACAATCCCACAACTACCCCTCTGCCATGCCCTGCACTAACAGCTGGGCATATAGCTATGAACAAGGCACACTTGGTCCCCACTCTCGTGGAGCTTCCAAATCAACTGGAAAGACTGATTCTGCACAAGCTGTTACTTGTGTGATGAGTACTAAGAAAACCAGAGTTGAAATGATCATGAAAAGAGCAGTCACCTTTTTGTGAACAGCATCTGTTTCTTACCAGAATCTTCCAGACAACATGTTCTGTAAGAGGGATGTCTACCATGAAATCATTGGACCAGGAGAGGTTGCCCTGTCTACATAGGTTGCAAAGCTCCCACCTCCATGATCTGTGGAAGTGCTAGAGACCATGGGCGTCCCTTCTGACTCACTTCCAGGTCCAGAGAAGAGGTAGAGTTACTCTCCCCACGTCTCTCAGGTTCTTGACGTTGTTTCCATCACTCAGCTTGCAAACTGCCCAAAGCCTCCCTGCCTGCTGGGAGGATAAAGAGAAGTGAGAGGAAACCAGGGAGCAAACTGTCAGAACCATGAAGACTCATCATCTCCCCAAAATTGGCTCGTAGCTCCAGCCCCAGGATCCAGGGGCCACTCAAGTGCTTTTTAGACAAGTATGTGATTGTTTCAGGACAACAGGATACTGAGAGGTGAAAACTTAAAGGCAAAAGACATAGTATCCAATTTATACTCCAACATACAAGCCTCGGGCTAAGAGCCAGTTAATTTTCTTGAATTTGACTTTTTTTTCTCAGACTCCTAAACGTAGCCAACAAGAACTCCTGTTTTAAGTATCATCTTCTGATTCCCTTTTGGAAATGAAAGATTTGTTGCCAGTAAAGATGGGATGCAATGTCCCTGGCTCTGTCAACTCCAGTCAGAACAGGGCTATATAGGTTTATGCCATAGGTCTAGCACGTAGCAAATGTATAGATTAGAGAAAATCTATGTTAGAGTTGAATGACTGGACTCCTGCTGAGAAAAGATTGAAGAGCAGGAAAGACCAAGATATGTTCCCTGCAGGTTATGTGCCATGTACTCAACTTGCCATTAATGAGAAGAAGATGGTGAGCAGGAATTATTAGTCCTCCAGCTCCCCGATTCAATCACTGCACTAATATTTATCATATGCCTACTATTACCATGGAAAACCAAAAAAAGCAGAAATAGGCTAAAAACAGTAAAGTGAGAAAAAGGATAATGGATAAGATGCACGCATTGCTGAGCTATCTTACACATTTTACTTACATTATTACATTTAATTCTCACAAAAATAATTTCGCAAATGAGGAAAGGGGGTTCAGATATGTTGAGAACTTGCCCAAGGTCATACAGTTGGTCAGTGTCAAAGATGGGAGCCCAACCCTTTCCTCTTGATTCCTTTACCCACACTCTTTGCTGCCACACTAGGCTGGCTTCCTACATCTCAGATGGAAAAGGGTTGAATGGCCAAAACCAATGAAAAGTCACATGGCCATGTCCAGAGTCAATGTGAGAGGATACCAAGGGCATGGATGCAGGTAGGTGGGAACAAACCAGGCACCATCACTGCAGGAAAAGTGTCATGCAAGAACAGAAGGGAGGCACTCAGTCCACCCTGGGGAAGACAGGTCCAGCTTCCCAAAGCTAAGCAGAGACATGGCACTGTGGAAGAATGGATAGGAATTAGTCCTATGGGGTAGGAGTTCCTAATGGATAGGAATTGCTCCTATCTCCTGTGGCTAGGTGAGGAAGGGAAATATTTCTGGGAAAAGCATGTGCCAAAGTTTGGAATTGAAGTCAAAAACCTATGTAAGAAAATTAAAGACATTTAGTATTATTCAGTAGTAGAGTAAGGGCAGAAGTAATTAGGAATAAAACTGGGAAGATAAAAAGGGACCAGGCTCTAAAGGGCTTTGTAAGTCTTGTTAAGGAGTTGGAGCTTTATTCCAGGTGTAACATTATCAGATTTATATTCTAGAAGGATCTCTACTGTTTCAATGTGAAGAGGTAGGGAAACATATTAGGAGTTGTCCTTATTCAGGAGACAGATAATAATGGCCTCAGTGGAGTAGCAGCTGTAAAGATGGGGAGAAGTGTCCAGAAGTCAGATATAATAAAAAGCAAAAATATTAGGACTTGATGAAAGAATGCACATGGACAAAGGGAGTCAAAAAATTGCTTCATATTTCTGCCTGGGGACACTGAAAACTAGGAGTGACAATTATTGCTAAAGGTAGCTTGGGAAAAGCAGAATAATTGGAATGGGAGATGGGATGGGATAGAGAGTATTGTTTTAGATATTTTTAATTGGAATTTCTCATGAGACAACTCAGTACACACAGAAGACAGCTAAATGGAAAGCCTAAAAAAACAAGTCTTTGAGGTACAAGTTGAGTAAAGTGAGACAGCCAAGCAGATTTGGCAAATGCCTTTGCCAAAAAAAGAGAGTGAGAATCTGGTGGAGGCCAATCCCGTGGATGGCAGAGCAAGAAGATGCTTCTAAAGGAGGGAAGCTGCATCCTAGTAACTGTAGAAACCAAGCCAGCCTGAAACGCAGGCTACTCACTGGCAGCAGCACCAGATAGGGCTGAGTAGTCCTGCAAGGTGAGGACTCAAAGGGAAAGCCCTAGGCTACAGACCTTGGGAAGACCAGCGAGAACTGACATTCAGGAATATGGGCAGATTGCAGTGATGGCAGGAGAGAGAGCTGGGAAAATACAAAAAGCAAGTTAGAGAACTATTTTTACAAATTTGACCATGGTGGAAAAAGGAGAGATGCAGACCAAGTAGAGAAGAATGGGGGATGAAAGGATGGTTCATTTTTTAAATACCTGAGTGTGTTTAAATGCTGATGAGAAAGATCTACTAGCAAAGGAAAGTATAGGGCATGGAAGGGAGAATAATAACCAGTTAATTTATTAAAAGTATAATTGTCCTAAATTTACTCCCTTCTGTGTCCTTTTCTTCTGGATTTCATCTCCACCAGTCTCAGGCTCTTTGCCCGATCTTGCTGTGGGGACTCCCCTAGGCAAGGGAAGAGCACTGCTATCCATGACCACCTGGCCCAGACAGCCCCACCCAACCACTGGCCACTCACTTCACTGAGCTCATTGATCATGTCTTTCTCATTAAGCATGATAGGAAGAGCAATTTATCGCTTTCAAACTATTCTTTCAAACATTCTATTTGAGTGCACATAAATAGAATGACTTTCCAACAAAGTGCCCAAGTGGAAGCCCCACCCAAGGAAACAAAACAACCCCCCACTCTCCACTCCCCACACCTCTAACCCCCCTCTCCATGATACCTCCCATTTTCATCACTTGAAGGCGGCCCTACAGAAACCATGCAGCAGCCTTAAAGGAGTGGACAAAAAGCTTTTGTTGTAAATAAGATACAGATGCCAAAATGTGTTAAACCTATTTGTATATAATGAGTGAAGACCAGGAACAGTTGTCATTATGGCCTCTGAGCATGTAGGGCAAAGAAAAGGAAGGAAGAGAGAAAGAGCTCTTCCCAATGTGCATCTGTGTGGTTTGACTGTAATGGTTGTTTCTCATTCTGGTTGTTTATGAATAATAGTGATCTTTGTTTCCTTAAAGATGAGCTGAACAAAATGATGCATCTTGAAATGATCATTCATTCTGCAGGAAGGGAACATAAGTGAAACCTAAAAGCCTGTCGGCTGCCTTTATTCCAACCTCCCTTTGTATTCATAGTATTTGCCAAAACATATTTAATTCTATAAAGCCCCAAGATGTACATTTTTTGGCTCACGTATAGACAACCTTGCTCTATTGGAAAAAGATGCTGTATGTCTTCCATTTCCAAAACAAGCTTCTCAGAATGGCCTGGCTAGGCAGGGCCACAGGGAAACCATGGAGGAGGGTCCGGGGATCTGTACCAGATGGCCCAGCCACACAGGCAATGGCAAGGGAGAGGGCCATGAGACCCTGAAAGAAGTTCTGGAAAGTGATAGTGGGCTGTAGTAGCATGATGGCCACCGGACCTGCCTGAGGAGGTCAAGGATATAGGAGGGACACCATGTACTCAGGAGTGATCCAAATCACAGGAATGGTGGTCCCTGCCTTGGGATGGCCTCTAGACACCTCGTATGGACCTGTCACCAACCCAGAGGGGCAAATGCCTTAGACTGATTAACACTGTTCAGAGTTACCCAAATCAATGAGCAGACATTATCAATGGCTACATCTCCAAATCCTGAGCTACAATCACTTTAAGGACCCTCCACAAGGCTGGTGGAGAGCAATGTTCTTCTCAAATCCTGTCGAGTCTCTCCAGAGCTTCATTTTTCTTTCTTTTTTTTTAAATCCAAGGTTGCAACTGCTTAGAGACTGGAGAGTCTGCTTGCCAACATGCCAGGGTGGCCTTGGGATGTAACAGATGTAGACTCTACCCTTCCTTCCCTCATCCTCTCATGTACGTATCTTTTTGCCCCTACTTCCCTTCTGTGTGACCTTGACCTTTAGAAAGTTCCTTTCCCTCTCATCTGTAAAACAGGGAAATAATACTCCCTACTTTACAGGACTGTGGTCAAATTTAAATGAATTTGTATATCTAAAGCTCTTAGCACAGTAACTGATCCACAAAGTGTTCAATAAATATTAACAGCTATTACCCTTTTTGTTATTTTTATTAATGTTGCTGTTTTAGCTATTTTCCCAGGATGGCCCTCAACCTTCTTGAGGGCAGGGATTGTATTTTGTCCTCTTCTGTCCCTTATCCACAGTGACAAGCACAGTGTCTTATTCACATTCAATAAAAGCTTGTATCAAAAAAAAAAAGAGGAGGAGGAGGAGAAGGAGAAAGCAAGGAGGGAAGGAAGAAAGGAAAGGAAAAAAATGAGAAGGGAGAGGATGGGCAATGAAATCAGCTTACAGGTGCAAGTGGGGTAGCCTTGGGGAGAGAAAACCCACCTTGATCCACTGAAGTAAAAACAATCGACAAAATTAATAGACAGGACAAAGTCAGCTATGAAATTGTTAAGGTAGCCCCCAGCCGACAGACAAAATGGACTGCTGGTGGTTAACTGAGGTGCTCACAGTTAAAACAGAACCAGGTGGCCATAGCTGGGTGAGAAAGTAATCAGGTACTCTGTGTTCTCAGAAAAATGTGTACAAGTGTCACAGGAACTCCCGTTCTACAATCCAGTCAGACCAGTTGCTGTTGTCACTGCCACCAGAAACCCCTTCCACCAGCCCTTTGAGAAAAACATATGACAAAGATTTCTGGTTTGTGGCTTGAAAATCACCCAATCAGGGCTCAACTATTCTGACCAATCAGAACTGAACAAGTTTGAATTTTTCATTTGCATATATGGATCTGATTGAGACCCAGGATGAGAACTTTCCCTATTTAAGAAGACCCTTCCTTTATTCTTCAGAGAGCACACTTTCACTTGTGTGCTGAAATGCTTTTTCATCAAATTTTCTTTTAGAAAATAATGCTCTCCCTTTTTCCTTTGCAGATCTCATGGTCTTGTTAACAAAATAGAAGCACACTAGAGCTGGAAAAGTTCAGCTGAGCTCTGCTACTCACCAATTGTGCAACCTTAGCTGAGTGCCTCATCTTCTTTAGTCCTCAGTTTCCGTATCTCTAAATAAAGGAGTGGCACGATTTCTGTTTCCTCTTGTAGCAGCATAAACGTCTGTGCTTTACTGTTAGTGTAGCCTTCACGAAGTGGGTCATTAGCCTCTCCGAGATTCCAGTGGAGAACAGATGCTCAGTATGGACACAGACGGAGGAAGCGCAGGATGGGAAAGCTGATGGTGATTATGAGGAGGAGGGAGAGAGGTCCACAGGTAAGACACAGGGAATCAAAGTCAAGTTAACCCAGCTCTAGGAGAATAGCAAACTGAATGCTGGCCATGTCCCAGGCACTGAGCAAGATGTGTTCACATGTATTCTTCGGATCCCTGGGTTGAAAAAGCCCCCATATGAGAAAGAGGAGGGGAGCAGAACTCAAACAACGTTTCAAAGCCAGTAACTCCAGTGGGAAAGAAAGAGAAACCGGAAAACATAAACTCAAACATTGTTTACACCTTGGAGATATAAATGAGAAGGGAGGGGCTGCTACAGGTAAACCTATCATGGGATCATATGACAATATAATTGGCTTTGCCATGAAAGGTGCTGTTTGTGGGGCCTGATAAGCTGAATTGTGGAGCTAGAACACTTGGTAGAAATAGCTTACTGATAAGCTTTGATGACTAGAGCCAACAATCAAAAAGAAGAGGTCAATTGCTGAAGCTGTATTTTCTTCTGAGAAGAATCCAATTATAATTCAATTCTATCCTTCATACATGATTGTAACATCTTCCCACCTCCCACAATCCCTGCCAGGGACGAAAGGCACCCTCTGAAATACACGTGCATCCACTCTCTGGCTTTTGTTTGCCAGTCTTGGTCTCCCAGTCTTTTCCTTAAAACTATGTTCTAAGATATATTTAGTACAGGCATACCTCAGAGATATTGTGGGTTCAGTTTCAGACCACTGCAAGAAAGCGACTATTACAATAAAGTGAGTCACACAAATTTTTTGGTTTCCCATAAAGTTATGTTGAATATGTGGGTGATGGGGCAATACAAAGGCAATTTATGTAACCAAAGCATTTTACCCCCGTAATACTCTGAAATTTAAAAAAAAAAAAATTTAAAAAGACAAATACACACATATACACACATATGTATACACAAATATAAAAAAAAATATGTCATTAGCAATGCTGTGTGGGGTTTACAAGAGTCATTATTTTAAGTAAACATTCGAGGTAAAAATAATCCCTATAATTTGACATTCTTATATTTTGCATATAGGAAAACTTAATAAACATTGTTGAATGACTTAAAAAATATCTGAATGATAGACACTCTTATAACCATGACTTAAGCATTATAAAAGTGACTCATGTAACCAAAATTATTAGCACCCCATAATACTTTGAAATAAAGTAAAATAAAATAAAATAAAATTTTGGCATAAAAAAAGTTATGTTTATACTATATTATAATCTAAGTGTGAAATAGCTTGTGGGCATGACAATAACATTAATCCCCCTGTATATTTCCATCAAGATCAAAGCTCTTGTTTGGGTGATTAGGTGCATTGTCAATGAGCAGTAATATTTTCAAAGGAATCTTTTTTTGTGAATGGTAGGTCTCGACAATGGGCTTAAAATATTCAGTAAATCATGCTACAGACAGATGTGCTGTCATCCAGGCTTGATTGTTCCATTTATAGAGCACAGGTAGAGTAGATTTAGCATAATTCTTAAGGGCCCTAGGATTTTCAGAATGGTAAATGAGCACTGGCTTCAACTTAAAGTCACCAACTGCATTAGCCCCTATCAAGAGAGTCACCATGTCCTTTGAAGCTTCGAAGCCAGGCGTTGACTTCTAGCTGGGAAAGTCCTAGATGGCATCTTCATCCAATAAAAAGCTGTTTCATCTACATTGAAAATCTGTTGCTTAGTGTACCCATCCTCATCAGTTACGTTAGCTAGATCTTCTGCATAACTTGCTGCGGCATCTCCATTAGTACTTACGGCTTACCTTGCACCTTTATGTTAGAGATGGCTTCTTTCCATATATTCATAAACCAACCTCTGCTAGCTTCCAACTTTTCTTCTGCAGCTTCCTCACCTCTCTCAGCCTTCATAGAATTGAAGAGAGTTAGGGCCTTCCTATGGCTTAGGCTTTGGCTTAAGGGAATGTTGTGACTGGTTTGATCTTCTATCCAGACTGCCACAACTTTCTTCATATTAGCAATTAGGCTGTTTTGCTTTCTTATCATTTGTGTGTTCACTGGAGTAGCACTTTTAATTTTCTTCAAGAACCTTTCCTCTGCATTCACAGTTGGATTAACTATTTGGCACAAGAGGCTTAGATTTCATCCTGTCTTGGCTTTTGACAAGACTTTCTCACTAAACTTAGTTGATCATTTCTATATTGTGATTTAAAGTGAGAGATGTTCAACTCTTCCTTTCACTTGAACACTTAGAGGCCCTTGTAGAGCTATTCATTGGCCTAATTTCAATATTATTGTGTCTCAGGAAATAGAGAGGCCCAAAGAGGAGGAAAGAGAAAGGGGAATGACCAGACAGCTGAACAGTCAGAACACACACAACATTTATGGATTGTTTGCCATCTTATACGGGCACAGCTTGTGGTGCCCCAAATACTCACAATGGTAACATAAAAGATCACTGATCACAGACCACCGTAACAGATGTAATGATGATGAAAAAGTTTTAAATACTGCAAGAATTACCAAAATGTGACACAGACATGAAGTGAGCCCATGTTGTTGGAAAAATGGTGCCAATAGACTTGCTCAACACAGGGTTGCCAAAAACCTTCAATTTACTAAAAAAAAAAAAATGCAATATCTGCAAAGCACAATAAAATGAGGTTTGTCTGTATTCCTCAATTTGTTCCCAGCCCCTTCAAACTGAAGATTGAATTGAACAGTCTGCCAGAGGCCACACTGAAATTTCCTGAGTGTACCACATCCTGTAGCCCAGCCCAAGCTCTTAGGAAATTCTTCATCAGCTGAAATTCTGGGTCCCAGGCCCCTACCAGGTAGGAGAGTTCTTCACAAATTCTTCTTATGGATATTGTCATCCAGTCTGGGAATATGAGCATCACTCAGTGGTGAATGAACCATGCCAGTAAATCTTCACCAAGTTTTACAGGACCCTCACCAACCACCTCGATAGCAGGAGCAAGGGGGCAGGCTTTTCAGTAATCACTCAGGGAAAGATAACTCACTCTGGGAGGAGGGAGACATGCTTTCAGCCCACTGGCCTTCTTTGACTTTGTCGTATGCACTCTTTTGTCATGCTCTTCCTTCCCTCTTTCTGGAATATTATAGTTTTCCACCTTCACCTAGCTTTTACCTCTTATTTATCCATTAGATCCCAGCCTAAGCATTCTCTTAGAGAACGTTCCCTGACCACCCAGTCTGGAACAAGCTGATTTCCAGTACCATGTTTCTTTATTTCATAAAATTCATCTCAGTTTACAAATATTTATTCATTCATGTAATTATTTGATACCCGTCTCCCCTATTCTGCTGTAAGCTCCATACGAACAAGGAACTGTCTCTTCTTGCCCAATATCTTTACAGTGCCAGGTGCACACAGACTCAATAAATATTTGTTGAATGAATGAATGAACTCAGGGAGACAAAGAAGAAGGTGCCTAGATTACCCCAAAACTGCACAGAGCCAAGAGATATTCAGAGGTCCACTGTACCACCGTCCTAGCCCCCGGATTTTGAGGCTGAAGTGATGATGTGGTTACTTGGAGCTTTCTTCGGTGGAAGCAGGGTGCCCTCACAGCACATTAGTGACTACTATCTGGATGCTACACATTCGCTCACCCCTGAGAGACGCATGTTGAAACATTTATAACTTAATATCCAAAGGGCTGGGTAATCCTTAGAAGAACTGTCTAAACATGAATAAAAATCCATTTTAAAATGCTATAAACCAAGTAACCTTGGCCATATGACATAATATGCCTGCAACTCCTTAGAGAACATCATCAAAGTCGACTATTAATGTGGAACAAAAGACTCCAACAATGCCAGCACTGCACATTCTGATTTTTCCCAGACATCCACCAAAGGAACAAGATTTCTATGAATACTAAAACTTCCTAAAGTGTTTTCATATTAGTGTTAAGAGCAGATGAAGTGCTATGCCAGAAGAAACACTTGATTCTCAGAACTCTTTGTGTGTGTATGTATATCCTTTTTTTTTTATTTCTGCATATTATGAGGGTACAAATGTTTAGGTTACATTGCCCTTGTCCCCCCCAGTCAGAGCTTCAAGCGAGTCCATCCCCTAGATGGTGCGCATCACACTCATTATGTATGTATATACCCATCCCCTCTTCCTCCCTCTTCCCCACTCCTATCTGCCCGACACCCGATAAATGTTATTCCTATATGTGCACTTAGGTGTTGATCAGTGAAACCAGTTTGCTGGTGAGTACATGTGGTGCTTATTTTTCCATTCTTAGGACACTTCACTTGGTAGAATGAGTTCCAGCTCTATCCAGGAAAATACAAGAGGTGCTATATCACCATTGTTTCTTATAGCTGAATAGTACTCCATGGTATACATATACCACATTTTATTAATTCACTCATGTATTGATGGGCACTTGGGTTGTTTCCACATCTTTGCAATCATGAATTGTGCTGCTATAAATATTCGCGTGCAGATGTCTTTTTTATAGAATGTCTTTTGTTCTTTTGGGTAGATGCCCAGTAATGGGATGCCTGGATCAAATGGTAGATCTATTCATATCTCTTTGAGGTATCTCCATATTGCTTTCCACAGAGGTTGCACTAGTTTGCAATCCCTCCAGCAGTGTATGAGTGTTCCTATCTCTCCACATCCATGCCAACATTTATTGTTTTGAGACTTTTTGATAAAGGCCAGTCTCACTGGAGATAAGTAATATCTCATTGTGGTTTTGATTTGCATTTCCCTGATGATTAGAGATGTTGAGCATTTTTTCATATGTTTTTTGGCCATTATTCTGTCTTCTTTTGAGAAGTTTCTGTTCATGTCCTTTGCCCACTTTTTGATCAGGTTGTTTGATTTTTTCTTGCTGATTTTCCTGAGTTCTAAGTAGATTCTAGTTATCAGCCCTTCATCGGATGTGTAGCATGGGAAAATTTTCTCCCATTCTGTAAATTGTCTGTTTGCTCTTGTGACAGTTTCTTTGGCTGTGCAGAAGCTTTTTAATTGGATCAGGTCCCATTTATTTATTTTGGCTGTTGCTGTGATTGCCTTTGGGGTCTTCTTCAGAAATTCTTTGCCTAGGCCAATGTCTATAGGAGTTTTTCCAACATTTTCTCTAGAATTCTAATAGTTTCACACCTTAGGTTTAAGTCTGTTACTCACCATGAGTTGATTTTTGTGAGAGGTGAAAGGTGTGGATCCTGATTCAGTCTTCTACATGTGGCCATCCAGTTTTCCCAGCACCATTTATTGAATAAGATTCTTAGCAGACAAAATGATTCTCAGAACTCTTGAGATGATGGCTGGATTGTGTGATGTATCAATAGTGCAGCAAGCCACAAAAGAGAGAACGCTAGTCATTACCAGTGAATGAAAATAGCATTAATACACAAATACACATGGAATAATCTGTATAGAACCTGAAGAGTACTTAACACTCACCATTTAGCCATTCCTATCCAGCCACTGTTTTTAGCAGTGTAGCACAATATAGTGTCATTTTTGTGATCAACAGTTACTTGGCTCAACTTTGAAAAGATATTTTAGAAAGGAAGTACATAATATGATGAAAGAGCACAGATTTTGGAATTATAGCAAAATGGTCTTGAATTTCAGGTCTGCTACTTACCAGTTTTGTACTATTAGGCCTCCATTTCTCATCTATAAAATGCAAATTATATTACTTGTTTCATAGGGTTAAAACAGGAGTTCATTAACTATGGCCCTTGGGCCAAATCTGACTCACCACCTATTTTTGTAAATAAAGTTTTATTGGAACACAGCTATGCACATTCATTTACCTGTTGTCTAGGGATGTTTTCATGCCACAATAGCAGAGCAGTTATAACAGAGACCATGTGATCCACAAGCCTAACATACTATCTGGCCTTTTGCAGAAAAGGTTTGCCATCCCCTGCTGTAGACTGTGCATGTGCTGTTCCCTGCCTAAAACACATTTCCCTATTTCTCTTTACCTAGCCAACATCTTCTCACCTTTCAGAGTCATTTCTTTAGAGCAACTTTCTCTTACCTCCTAGATAAAGTTAAATCTCTTGTTCTATGCTCCCATACACCACTTTGGATAAGACTCATTCCATTTGTAAACACTTGTTCACTGTCTGCCTTCCTAACTAAATTTCTAACTCCATCAGAGTCAAGATGATGTCTGCATCCTATATCTTTACTTATGAGATTCCAGTAAGCACTTTAGTTGGTTTCTACACAATCCTAGCCCTCCATACTACTGCTCCATCTTTGGCAGATATTCCTGGCAGTGGTCAAAGTTTTATCTAGTATAGAAAAATCCCAGTTCAAGTAAAAGTTATCAGAATGAAGAAACCTACAAAATCCCTATTGCAATTAACAATGGTGGGATTGTTGGCAATAAACCAACATTGTCACAATGGATATGCTTAAAGGGCTCTTCCTAGAACCCAAGAAATTTTATCAACCAATATTTATCAAACACCTGCTACGTAAAGACATTTAGGTAACTGTGTAGGATACAAAGAAAGATAATCTATTGGAGCCCCATCTTATCTGAGGGCTACTTTCTGAATTCAACTCACAAGCCTAAAATTGTATGTTGGAATTCCCTTTAGAGGACATCATTCTAGAGATTAGCATGCCATCTCCCAAGAAGCCCAACATCAGCATATTTCTTCTAATTTAAGAATAGATTAATATGTCCTTTTTCAAGCACCAGACGAAAAAGCTAGCTTGCTTGTAGAGGGCATTACAGGTGAAAATATATTAATTTTTAGTGCCATAAACATGCTACATTTATATCACCAGCTGTAACCGTCCATTGCAGGACACATGGAAATTTATCTATAGACAACATTGGCTGAATAATAACAGAGTATATTAGGTCTATAGAAATGGAATTGAGGCCAAGTGCGGTGACTCATGCCTGTAATCCTAGCACTGTGGGAGGCCAAGACAGGAGGATTGCTTGAGGCCAGGAGTAGTTTGTGACCAGCCTGAGCAAGAGCTAGACCTCGTCTCTACAAAAAATAGAAAAATTAGCCAGGCATGGTGATGTGTACCTACAGTCCCAGCCACTCAGGAGGCTGAGGCAGGAGGATTGCTTGAGCCCAGGAGTTCAAGGTCACAGTGAGCTATGATGAGGCCACTGAACTCCAGCCTGGGTGACACAGTGAGACCCTGTCTTTAAAAAAAGAAAGAAAGAAAGAAAGAAAGAAAGAAAGAAAGAAAGAAAGAAAGAAAGAAAGAAAGAAAGAAAAGAAACGGAATTAATATTTAGGTGTGGAGACTGTGTTATCAATCATTTTCAAGGTGTTTTCATGTTTTGGTGCTAACAGTAGGCATGTGTCATAGGCATCCTTAGCCTCTGATTTTCCTGAAAACAGAGCCCGAGGCAAGGATTTGGATGCATAGTTCATTTGGGATGTGATCCCAGGAAGAATTTTAAGGAAGTGGAGAGAATAGAGGCAAACCAGTAAGAGCACACTGAGGAGCAGGTTACCACTGTGGGCAACTGGGACTCCATCTCACTGGCTGCCCCGAGAGACTGCACAGAGCACATCGCAGGATTGTCCCACTGAGGGGGGTGGAGGCAGCCCCAACTCCTGCCCCACATTTGTTGGGGTAGCTTGTGTGGCATTAAATCCTTGGCACTCCCAGGCTTCCAGCCGGCCACACACACACACACTTAGCACCCACCAAGGCCAGAAAACACCCTCAGGAAGAAATATACAGGAAGCTGCTGGGGTACAGGCAACCCCCAGAGTAGGATGACAGGAGCTGGGGGGACACCCACAGTGTCTGCTATGCTGTGCTAAGAATTCTCTGAGCTTCATTAATCCCCACAACAATTCTATTGTTGTTCATGTTGTTGCTATCTCCATTTCACAAAGGAGGTTCAGGAAGGTTGAGTAACTTACCCAAAGTGACACAGCAGATATAGGTTAGCCTAATTCCAACTTCTGTACTAAACTGCATCTAAAGTCCAAGAGAATGAGTGATTTTCCTGGAGCCCCCCAATACCCATCCATGCCATAATTAGAAACAAAAAGGGTCACTACCTCTGGCTTGTCACCACATTGTGTTTTTTGGTCCTCTCTCATTGAGCTCCATGCTTTGCAAATGCAAAGTCTAGTGAACAGCTGAGCCAAAAACATGTACGTGTTTTTTGACTCAGCAAAGCAGATGATATTTGCTGTAAGTCAAAACACATGTCATCTGTACTATACATTAAGAATCAAGGATGCTCTTTCTACCCCCAGCTGTGTGGAACAGCCCAGAAGGAATATCCTCAGCAGAATCAAAATGTGCTTTGGACACATAGAAGAGAAGGCACAGGGAACACACAGACTCAGCCAAGTATAGATCCATCAAGGGCTTTGCTTTTCCTGGAATCCTGCTTATGAGCTGTAGCACTGGCTTGACCCCAAGGACCTGCAACCAAAACAGAATTTCTGAGCAGCCGTGAATGTTTCCTAAGACAAGGCTGGACCCTGGAGAGGAACTGGCATGGAGTTGTTTGGTAGGGGGGCGTACCAGGAAATCCTGCTGGGTCAGAACATAGTTGAGCGGTTGTAAAACAAGCCAGTAAGCAAGGATGGGAAAGAACTAACATTTTCTAAGCAGTAACTAAGCATTCAATCAGCTCCCGTGGACATACCTCTCACCACATCCTCTGTAAAGGTGAGTCTCTAATGATCAGTCATTTGGACAGGGTCACACAGCTAACACGTCAGAGTTTAGATTTAACCCCTCCCAGTGTGCCAGACTCCCAAACTCACTCCCTTATACCTGATGACCTCCATCAGGTGTTTAATCCTACTGCATGCTAGATCAAGTAAGCCACAGGGTACATTCCTTGCAACTAGGACAGTACCTTCTAAATGTTGTGTACTCAGGGCCTAGCACAGTGCCTGGTCCAGAATAAACTGCTTCTGGAGTTTCCCAGAACTTCATAGGGGGAAGTTCCTAGGAAACGTAAATAACTGTCATCTAAGTGCTTTGTACAAAGGGCCATAGGGGATCCCAGACCCGAGTAATCAGTCTGGAAGCAGGTACAGGAATTGCTGTAGCTAAGGAGAGAGGAGGTTCCAACAGAGGGACTGAGACCCAGCCTCAGAGATGGGCACAACATAGTCAGGGGACAGCGAGTGGACCCATATGGCTGGAGTTTGTGGTTTGCGTAAAGGAGAAATGGGGGCGAAATGCAGAGAGGTTGGCTGTAGTCATACCTATCCTTCAATGTCAGGTTACAGACTTTGGAAGGTTTAGGAAATAACAACAATTAAATCTAACAGATGTTTTCTTTGTGCCAGATACTGTTCTCACAATCTGTAGCAGGATTTCTCAACCTGGACACTACTGACTTTTTGGGCCAGATTATTCTTTGTTGTGGGTGCCAGTCCTGTGCATTGTAGGATGTTAAGCAGCAACCCCGGCCTCTACCCACCAGATGCCAATAGAACATTTCCCCCAGCTATGACAACCAAAAATGTCTCCTGACATTGCTAAACGTCTCCTAGAAGGCAAAATTACCACCAGTTGACAGCCACTGCTCTACACATATTAAGTTATTATTACAACTATAAGGTAGTTACTATTATTAACTCTATTTTGCAGGTAAGGAAACTGAGGCATGGATAAGTTATGTAATATGCTCAGTTCAATAGGTTTATAAGGGGCACAATCAAGAAACTCCACCAGGACAGGTTGATTTAGAGACTGTGATCTTACTCTATGTACACTCTTTGACATGTTAAACTATGCCATGTTTAACATGTCAAAATATTGAATTTCAAAAGTACAAAATGCAGTAAGCCTTGGGCTTGCATTTATGTAGAAATTTGTATGAAGTTGCATGACCACTAATGATAGTATGCAAAATAATAATAATGATAAAGGTTTAAATCAGAGAGATGAAATTATAGAAGCTTAAATTTTTTTCTTTAATAATGTTAAAGACATATTTTTAAATATAGAAATATATACTTTAAATTTTTTTAATATATTTTTAATATAAGTGAAACATTTGGTGGACTCCAGGCAATCCCTCTAACCTTATTTCTCTACCCATTTTCAAGAATTATTGGCTGAAATCAGTTCAGTGCCACTCATTCTTTGAGACCCAGATCAGGCATTACCTCTTCTTCCAGGAAGTCCTCTGGCTTCTCTTCTACTCAACTTCACCTCCTAACGTGGCTTAATATGCTCATCCTTACTAGTCAAAGAAGCATCCTACAGGAGAGCTTTATCAGAGTCATAACGCCCTCATTTCTTATTCAACATGTCTTTCTTTCCCCAAGAAACTATAAGTTATTTGAAGCTGGACAAAACTTCTTTCAATCATTGAATCTTGAGCTACCAGCATGTCCAGCATAATAGTGGGTATGCTTTACTAAGTGTTTGTTGAATGAATAAATGAACATGGTTTTGAGGAATCCAGAGTTATAGGCATAATCCATTGAACAGCCCCATAACTGAGCTCTGCGTTCCCAGGCCATGGCCGGGCCTCACACTCCAGGCAGAGGACAATGCCCATTGAGTACTATGAACACAAAGGACACAGGGAAGGAGAAGAGGAGGTGTCAATATCGCTCTCCCACCCCACTATCCCCTGCCCCCCATGGACTCTCATTCCATTAGATTCCAAACCTCTGCTTTGGACAGAAACTGAGAAAGTAGATTAGAAGTGAAAAATATTCACCCTTTTGCTTAACACAGTACTGGGGTCTGTGGGGTCTCTTTGAACATTCAGAGAAACATGCCCTATGTCTCCAAGGAAGTGCAACAAGGGTCGGGAAGTTGGCTGTTCCCTATTAAATGCAACAAGCTCTAAAATCAAGTTATGCAATCCTGGCTCCTATCTATCAAACAATTATAATTTATATATGTAGTCACAGCTCCTATTTATCAAATATGTATTCCCCAAAATAATTATACTCTGTCTTTAATCCTCCCAACAACCCTATTATTATCACGACATCACACATCTCTGTCTCAGTTCCTTTATCTGTCGAACTAGGATAACAATGACTGCTTCACAGATCTCACGACCATTCAATGAGTTTATGCACATAAACACCTTAAACAGTGCTGAGCACACAAGCCCCCCATAAATGGTAGTTATTATCCTCTCCAATTGACAGACCAGGAAACTGACACAAAGAGGATACAAATCCCTCTCTATCTTTGTCTGCCATTCTTCCCCTAAAATGATTTACTCATCAGGTTAAGTGTAGGAAAGAAGGAAATTAGTGACCTTAGCAAAGGATTAGGCCCAAGGCAGCTGGCTTCAGTGCTCACCCGGATCCCACGGGCAGAACGCAGTGGGGACGCGCTGGGTACCGTTGAGTCCCGTGCCTGGTGCTCTGGTGCCCTCTGCTGGTCCGAGGACTCAGCTGCCGGGAATCGGTGTGTGCTGGGGGGCAGGGGAGGGCAAGGAACCAGTGTCCCTCTGCTCTTTGCAATATAATCGCCCTATCCGTAAGTCTGTCCGTGTTCATCTGTATATGAACAAGAATGGCAGAGTTTCTGAGGATAAGCAAAACAAAATTTTTAAGGGAAGGACATTAAAAATCAAAAAGAACTTATGTTAACTGACAGGATGCTGTAAGCAAGGTATCGCCATATACATTTCCTCATTTAACACACTTGAGGCTGGCGGGGCAGAGGTGTGAGGAAAAGGCGGCAGACCGCAGGGCAGAAGACGAGGGGGGAGCTAGATCACTGGACTATACAAAAGTACGGTCACTGCACACACGTGCATACGCACCCATTCTGATGTCCTAATAAACGGGTTCGCTGACTTTTAGGAATGTCTGTGTTCTGATACCCTTTACGTTTGAAGTTTCCCTCAGTGAAGGGCTGTCTGGCTGTTAGCAAGGCCAATGGAGCATTGTAAGGGAAGAGGAATTGACGTCTATGGGCGAAGGGTCCACCATGGGGTGGGCACTTCGTATATGATATTTCATGTAATCCAAGAAGAAAGAATCTTCATTGCTATTTTGTAAAGTTCTGAGAAGCTGGGCAGCTTGCCCACAATCACACAGCTAGTGCGCGTGAATGCGAGCCTCCCTGCCTGCCGCATCTTACTCCCCTTCCCGCGCCAGGCCGACCGCTGCCCGCCCTCCGAGTGCAGCCACTTCAGACCTCAGACTCCCTCAGAGCCGCACCGGCGAGGAAGCGAACGCCGCCCCACACCGTCAGCCTCTCAGAATCAAACTCTTTCAGCGCTTAAGAGGCAGCCTCCCCTGCTACGGGTGGAAGAGAAAGAGAAGAATACATCTTGGAAGGGAAATAGCTCGATGCTGAAGACGAAATGGCTTTCCTGGGGTGACTCGGTTGTTCTGAATCACCCAGTGAAAACAAGCACTTTGCCATCTGGCAATTACCTTGGGGCCGAGGTGTCAATCCCCTCTCCTTCATCCTGCCCTCTGAAGGAAAACTCTAGCGGCTGGGTGGTCCAGATGGCCAGAGGCCTTTGCACAATGAACAGAGGCTGCTGATACATATGTGACTCCTTTTGCCACAGGAAGTCCTCCCATGCAAAAATACAATCAGGAAGATTTTCCTCCCTGTAACTGGCTCGTTAGAGAGTCGGCAACTTCTGGGAAGGAAAGCAATCAAAGACTTCAGGAACTGTCTGTGCACACAACTCCCCACACCCCACCCCACCGCACCATCTCCTTTTAATTAATGTGCCTTCTGTGTTCGCCACCACTGTATTCATTCCTACACGGGGGCCTAAACAACCATCTCCCTCACCAGAAAAAGGAGAGAATCTTTTGATAACAGGTGCTGTTCTATCTCGAGTGGTTTCTACCCTTTCTCCATTTGTTCTTGCACCCTGACAGTAGCTGTCTACAGAAACACTCTCTCATTGGACTTAACACCCGGGGATTTCTGACTCACTGCCCACACCAGAGAGTCCCTAACAGCCGTTGAGAGGGGGAAAGTCCAATAGAAGGGGCCAGAATTCACCACTGAGTAAGGGAGGGTTTGATTACCCTGATTCCCCAATTCACACAGCAGCTAGAACTTCTAACAGGCTCCTCGGAAATCCTACACAGCCTCCTGCCAGCCACTTTGTCCCAAACTTAATTAAGAAACAACAGAATAGAATGAGAGGTGGGATAGAGTAATATTTAAGGGCCTCAATTAGATGGGGGGTACATATTCCAGTATACGTGACTTGGGACAGTCACTTAACCTCTCTGAGCCTTATTTTCATTCTATATAAAATAAGAATGATAGAACTATTTAAAAGATTTACTATGATGATTCGACCCTTTAATATAGTAAATATTTGCCTGGCACATATTAAGTACTTAATAAAAACTTTTGCTAGTACATTAATATTAATACTGATATTAATGTTGATTTTATTATTGATACATATCAATATTATTACAAAGGTCAAAGCAGTACTCATATATGCCTTTGAGCCCAAAGTATACAGTTTGCCATCTATGGTAGGGACTCCCAACTTCAGCAGTATTGACGTGGACCAGATGATTCTTTGTTGCTGGGGGCTGTACTGTGCATTGTAGGGTGTTTAGCAACACTTTGGTCCCTACCCACTAGATGCCCAATAGCACGTTCCCTCCAACTGCAACAACCGAAAATGTCTCCTGGCATTGCCAAATGTCTCCTGGGCAGGGGGCAAAGTTGAGGACCCCCCGCTCTGTCATATCCTACACCAGTCACTCAACTTCTTCAACTTCCTTTAGTGGCAAAAGGAAAAAAAATCTATTGATCATGCAAATGACTACTAAGTGACAGACACTTTCAGTGTTAGCTCATTTTATTCCCCGCAACAATGCTGTATGCCATGCCCATCTATATAGGTGAAGAAGCTGAGAAATCCAAGCCCCCGAATTGCAGAGGTGACAGGCAAAGGCCAGAGAGTGAGATACAACCCGAGAAAAGACAAGACAGAGGTTCACGAACGGGTCGTAGAGAAGCCAAAACAAAAGTGAAGGCCAAGAGTCGCTGAAAACAAAAAAGAGTAAATGTCACAGAAATGAAGAGAAGAGACCAAGGGGCCGAGCCCAGTGGGGAGTATTAATTCAGGGTAAGGGGTCTGCAGGCTCTGGCCAGAAGCCCAGTCAGAGATGCAAGTGACCAGCTGTGAGGTTGCACAGGGCTGTTGGAACCTGAAACTGAAGAGTCACATCTTCACCCCTACAAAAAGGACCTTTCTGGGTCAATAAAGGTGAGTATGGCCAGCTGAAGAAAAAACAGGTAGGAACTGAGTGGAAACATCAGGCGAACACTACTGGCATTCCAAAAGGAGTTGAGATGTAAGCCAGGCACCTAGGGTTCACCTGTTTGCATGGAATTTCTACCCTGAAATCTGTCCTGCTGGACTAAAGCAGGCTGTAAACACTAGCCTATTCACTGAGACTGTTATTACTAGATGAGTCACCAAGCAGGAAAGAGAGGGCAGAGGAAATAGATCGGTGTGACCAGCTAAGAAGGAGAAAGCCCTGCTCCCTGAGCTCAGGGGAGAACAGAGGTGAAAATGGGTGTTTCCTGCTGGTTTGCTCACACCATCGTGAGTGCTAAGCCGAGCCACTTGTGTGGCTGTTTGAGATGGGAGTCTCAAAAGGAGGAGTTCTGTGGCCTAGCTCTGCAATTGACTGGCTAGGCAACCCTGGAAGGATCATTTTTCTCCTCTGAGCTGCAATTTCTTTATCTAGCAGAGCCAGGTAACAGCACCTGCCTTGAGTAGCTCATTGTGAAGTGTCAAGGAGAGAGAATTTCATGAAAAGTAGCCTAATATCTACCTCAGTTGAAGAAAAGAGGGTCTTGGGGCCTTAATCTATCACTAAAAAAGTAAGACCAGGTTTCGAGGGCCCACCACACATATTCCCAATCTATGGCAGAACCGGCTGGTAAACCATTCCGCCTGATAAGAAACCACATTCCCACATTCTCCCTTATCATCCCTGTTCCTGAGAAAGTCCCTCTGTCCCACTGGTTTATTGGAAATCTACTTTCTCAGAGAGTCACTTGAGTACAATTCTAAATCAAAGAAAGAAAGAAATCCTGATTCTAACCCAACACTCACTACTATCATGTCTTCAGAACCCAACTGATGTCGAGTTCTAGTCTCCCCACCCAGGTGCCCATCCCCTGGCCAAAGACACAGACCAGGAGAGCTTTCACCAGCTTTGCCCTTATGCACCTTTAGGGACAGAGGAGAAAGACCAGTCTCCTTTTGGCTTTAGGGAATAGGTTCAAATATGCTCTCAAACATGGTGTTCAGAAAATATGGTGCATTTGGTTAATCACGTCCCCATTCCGTTTCTGAGTCCAGGAGTAGCCACAAGGGACATTTCATCCATATGTTTCTCATTCATTCAAATGTAACTCACTAAAACACAGCTAAGCAGTACAAGGCCAAGATGGGTTTGCGTGCTATATCATTTATTAATTTCGTTTTTACTCCAGAAGCATTAAATTATATTTTCCTGAGAGCAAACGATCTCAACCCTCAAAATATTTACACGTGAGCCAAGCACAGAACATCCACATTGTACCAAGGTTGAATCGTGCAAAAGCACACACCCCAGCTGTGGGAGAGCAGTGATTCTCTACTGGATAGCTTGACAAAAGCGTATCCATAAATTACAGTGGAATTCTACAGTCAGGAAAAAAAGAATAGTGTGTGTCCACAAAACAGAATATAACATATGACAATATCTTTTTGATTGTTGGAAATGTACAGAAGATGCCATGATTCTCAAGCAGATAGGGGAAATACATAAAGAGTTGTGAAGTGCAACATGTTTATGTTCATCAAAAGAGGAGTTGAAATTTGAAAAACACTGCTACAAGAGAGAATACTATTTTTGTCTTCCTCCAGAAATTTTAAATATGTTTGATATTGATTAGTTTGTTTTCTGTTTCTTAGTTTCACAGATAAATCTGTCTGGCTTATAAGTGGAAAATTACTGTTCAAAAGTTTGTACCATTTTTAGCTAGTCAATTTAAATGTCATCCTATTTCTGCCTTCACCATTTTTTAATAGTCTTATATCAGTTTAGACCTTTAATCTCTGTTTAAATAACAATTCTCATTTTATTTCTTAGAATTGAACTCTCGGTTTGGTAAAAGAAAAATAACAAGAGGTTTGCAGCCAATGAGAATGATTCAAGCTTGGCTCAACCACCTCCCAGCTCGGGCAAGTTGTTCAGTGTTTTGGAAATTCAGCTGCTACATCTGTCAAATCCTCATCACCCTCTATCTTGCTTCTTTGCCAGAAATTTTGTTCATCTTCCTAATACCCCTAAAAATGAAGCTCCCTAATAAGAGAGATGGATTAACCTGAAAATAGGTCAGAACAAAGGTTAGGGCAGGCAGGGGGCAAAGAACACAGACCTACTAGACCCAGGACATAAAAGCCAAATTTCTCCAACTTTATGTGGTCTTTCCCAGAGTTGATGACTCTTAACTTATCAGTTCTGTGGCTTGTTAAGGAAGAAGAAACCAGGAAGGAACAGAAAATCCTACTTTGGTTCTTTTTTATTATTTCAAAAGATTAAGGGAGTACAGATGTTTTAGGTTAAATGGATCATTTTTTTAATGCTTGAGTCCTGGCTATAGGTGTGCTGATCATCCAAATAGTGTTCATAGTACCCATTAACTTGGTTTATTCCTCTCCCCTCCTCCCACCTCCCCTCTGGTCGCTTTTGACTGAGTTTTACTTCTCTTTGTGCACTTGTGTGCTCATCAGTTAGTTCCAACTTAATAGTGAGTACCTGTGGTGTTTGTTTTTACATGCTTAAGATAATTCTCTTAGAAAAATGTCTCCAGTTCCATCCAGATTGTTACAAAAGGTATTTATCTTTTTATGGCTAAGTAGTACTCCATGGTATACATACACCACATTTTATAAATCTATTCATGAATTGATGGGCACTTGGGTTGATTCCCCATCTTTGCAATTATGAATTGTGCTGTAATAAACATTCAAGTGCAGATGTCTTTTTCATAAAATGACTTCTTTTCCTTCAGGTAAATGCCTAGTAGTGAAATTGTTGGATCAAACGTTAGGTCTACTTTTTGTTCTTTGAGGAATCTCCATACTGTTTTCCATAGAGGTTGTGCTAATTTGCAGTCCTGCCAACAGTGTATAAGTGTTCCCTTTTCTTTGCATCCATGCCAGCATCTATGGTTTTTGGACTTTTTTTTTTCAGCATATTATGGGGGTACAGATGTTAAGGTTACGTATGTTGCCCTTGCCTCCCCTCCCCCCCAAGTCCGAGTTTCAAGTGTGTCCATCCCTCAGATGGTGCACATTGCACTCTTTGTGTATGCATATACCCATTCCCTCCTCCCCGCTCCCCATCCAATAGATGTTATTCTTATATGTGCACTTATGTGTTGATCAGTTAATACCAATTTGATGGTGAGTACATGCGGTGCTTGTTTTTCCATTCTTGGGATACTTCACTTAGTAGAATGCGTTCCAGCTCTATCCAGGAGTATACAAGAGGCGCTATATCACCATTGTTTCTTAAAGCTGAATAGTACTCCATGGTATACATATACCACATTTTATTAATCCACTCATGTATTGATGGACAC
>RJWJ010010972.1:0-45670 GCA_004363605.1 Indri indri | reverse complement strand
CAGGTTTTGCATTCCAATCTCCCGTTCGCCTTATTCTTTTTCCAGATTTGTGTGTCCCCCGCTGAATCTCCACCGATTCACCTCGCTGTTTTTGCAGGAGAGAGATCCGGTCGTGTGTAGCAGACTGAGATCTACATCTCTTTCTCTGGAGGTAGGGAACCAGGAGGCTGCCTTAACTCCGCCATTTTTCTCCCCCCGATGGCTAATTTTAGATGTCAACTTGACTAGATTAAGGTATACCCAGGTAGCTGGTAAAGCATTATTTCTGGTTATGGCCATGCAGATGTTTCCAGAAGAGACTGACATTTGAATTAGTGGGCCAAGTAATGGAGAGCCACTCTCACCCAATGTGAATGGGCACCATCCAGTTGGCTGAGGGCTTGTACTTCTGTACAAGGCTGAAGAAAGGTGAATTCATCTCTCTCTCTCTCTCTCTCTCTCTCTCTCTCTCTCTCTCTCTCTCTCTCTCTCTCTCTCTCTCTCTCTCTCTCTCCTGGAACTGGAACACCTATTTTCTCCTGCCCTTGGACTCCAGTTTCTCTGGTCTTTGGACTCTGGCACTTGTACTAGTGGTCCCAAGTTCTTAGGCTGTTTGATGTAGACTAAGAATTACACCATCGGCTCCCCTGGTTCTCAAATCTTTGGATTTGCACTGATCCATGCTACTGGCTTGCCTGGTCCATCAGCTTGCAGACAGCATATCATGGGACTTCTCAGCCTCCTTAATTGCATGAGCCAATTCCCTTCTCATATTTCTCTTTCTATATGTATATATCCTATTGGTTCTGTTTCTCTGAAGAACTTTGACAAACATACTCTTTTTTTTTTGACTAATATACTTTTAATCATCTCACCTTTTCTCTCTTGCCCCACTTCTTTACTTGAGGCTCTCAGCATGCTGTCTTAGGTTTTATGTATGGTACTTACTCATGCCATTTGAATTTTGCACCTGTTGCCTTCTCCTTCAGAATTGTATTCCTCCATCTTCTTTTGTCCCGCATATGCAAATGTATACAAATCAGGCAGTTCTTCCAGTCACTACACTGAGATTTCCTCTTAGATTAGTCTAACTAATTAGTCCAACCTACATGCTTTACATGTAACTCTCCCCCACACTTCCAAATGGGCTTTGCAATTTATGATGCATAAACACAATGAAATATAATACAGCTACTTAAAATGATAATTTTGAAGACTGGACTTTTATAAGATATGTATGACACACTGTTAAATGGGGGAGAAAGCTGTAAATGGTTCTCCCTTAAATTTTTAATGTAGTGGTTTTCAAATTTTAGTGTGCAGAAAACTCCCCAGAGATACTTACTAAAAATGCTCCCCAAGAGCTTTTTACTCAATTGGTTTTACATAGGCCCTGGGAGTCTGCATTATTTTTTCAGGGGAGAGATTGAGTATTTCCTTTGTCCTTTATTTTAGTTTTTTAAAAAAAACTTTTATTTTTTTTTGAATAGTAGAGACAATAATATAATAAACCTTCACTAACCCACTACCCAGCTGCAAAAATTTCCAGCATTTTGCCAAACTTTGTATCTATATCTTTCTTCACTTTTGGCTGTCTGAATTGTTACAAAGCACCCACTACAATCCTTCTTTAAGAATGAATGATGATGTCTTCCCATTTAAACAAAACAGAAAGGTTGGAAAGTACAAGACACAGTCCTCAGATATAAAAACTATGTCCAGTCACATGGAACAAACTGGAAGTAAAGAAGTAAGAAGCCTAATATATTTTTGAGAGAATTATCTTGACAGAAAATCTACAAATCTGGCTGGCAACAGCCAGTGTCTTAACTCCAAAAGCAATCTGTGGTTCCTGGAATGAGTACCAATGTGTGCTAGAAGTTGTGCAACCACGAGAAAGGAAGTGCTCTCTGGTGCCACCTATATTTACGAATGCTGAGCCAGAAGCCACAGAGAACAAACTACCAGGGAGATTCTCTCAGAGGAGCAAACCAGAAGTTTCAAACTGGCTAACCAAGCACTCACTCCATGCCAGGACTGGGACCATTTTTTACTCCTGCCCAGCAGTGGCAGGAATTATAATGTTTCCCCACTCTGACCTTTTCTGTTTAGGAGGGTGTTTTTTTTTTTTTTTTTTTTTCCTGTAAGGATAATCTCTTTCCTCATATCCATTGCTTATGAGTGCTGAGTGTAGATAACACGTCTTTCAGTCTGTAGGTTGCCTGATGATGAGATGCCTTTTTAGGATCCCTGGAGGGGACTGTGTGTTGACCAGGGGTCCTGGACATTAGGACACATGCCATAATTGGATGTTGGACATTGGGGTTGCTTCTTTAGGAAGGGAAAAGTATATATTCTTATAAGGAAGAGAGATCATGGATGCTTTGTTGGACAAAGGGGGAAATTAATCTACACGATGTTCATTATCCCCTTTATCACTAACATAAACTGAGAATTTCCCAGGATCCTTGAAGAGAGTGGTGGCCAATAAGATGTGTAAGTTTTGGTGTATGATATTTGGGAAATTCTTGCAACAATTACTTGGAAAATAGACAAAATGGTTTGAGTTTCAGTAACCAAATTGAATCAACATTGACCAATTCTTGGAAGCCACATACCAAGAATTGAGGAACAGAAAGAGCATGGTGATCCATGAACATGATATTTTTCCATTTGTTTACATCATCTTCACTTTCTTTCCTCAGTGATTCATAGTTCTCTTTGTAAAGATCTTTCACCTCCTTGGTTAAATATATTCCTAGGTATTTTATTTTCTTTGTAGCTATTTTGAAAGGAATGTCCATACTACCCAAAGTGATTTGCAGACTCAATGTAATCCCTACCAAAATACCAACATCATTTTTTACAGATCTAGAAAAAAATAATTCTATGCTTTGTTTGGAACTAGAAAAGAGCCCAAATAGTCAAAGCAACCTTAACAAAAGGAACAAATCTGAAGTCATCACTTTACCAGGCTTTAAGCTATACTACAAGGCTATAGTAACCAAACAGCATGGTACTGGCACAAAAATAGAGACATAGACTAGTGGAACAGGACTGAGAACCCAAATATAAAACCATCCATATATTGCCATCTGATCTTTGACAAAGTAGACAGCAATATACACTGGGGAAAAGAATCCCTATTCAATAAATGGTGTTAAGAAAATTGGATAGCCACATGTAGAAGACTGAAACAGGATTGATATCTCTCACCACTCACAAAAATTAATTAAAGATGGAAAACAGACTTAAATCTAAGACATGAAACAGTAAGAATTCTAGAAGAAAATGTCAGAAAACTTTTCTAGATATTGGCTTAGGCAAAGAATTTATGAAGAAGACCCCAAGGGCAACAACAAAAATAAATAAATGGGACTTGATTAAATTAAAAAGCTTCTGCACTGCCAAGGAAACAATCAACAGAGCAAATAGACAACCTACCGAATGAGAGAAAATATTGTATGCTATACGTCTGATAAAGGGCTTATAACCAGAATCCACAAAGAACTCAAGCAAATCACAAGAAAAAAATCAAACAACCTCTTTAAAAAGTGGGCAAAAACATGAACAGAAGCTTTTAAAAGGAAGAGAGAATGGCCAATAAACATCTGAAAAAATGCTCAGACTCAGTAATCATCAGAGAAATGCAAATCAAAACCACAGTGAGCTATTACCTAACGCCAGTGAGAATAGCTTTTATCAAAAAGTCCCAAAACAATAGACGCTAGCATGGATGCAGAGAGAAAGGAACACTTATGCACTATACGGGGAACTGCAAACTATTGCAACCTTTGTGGAAAACAGTATGGAGATTCCTCAATGAACTAAATGTAGACCTACCATTTGATCCAGCAATCCCAATACTGAGTATTTACCCAAAGGAAAAAAAAGTCATTTTATCAAAAAGACACTTGCTTTAGAATGTTCATTGCAGCACAATTAAAAATTGTAAAGATGTGGAATCAACCCAAGTGCACATCGATTTATGAATGGATTAACAAAATGTGATATATGTATACAACGGAGTACTACTTAGCCACAAAAAATGAATTAATACCTTTTGAAACAATTTGAGTGGAACTGGAGACCATTCTCCTAAGTGAAGTATCTCAAGAGTAGAAAAACAAACACCACATGTACTCACTATTAAATAGGAACTAACCCATCAGTGCTCATGTGCACAGATGGAAGTAAAACTAAATGGAAATCATGCAAGTGGGAGGGGATGGGTGAAACCATACCTAACGGTCACAACATACACTATCTGGGTGATGGGCACACTTATAAATTTGCCTCAGATAGTACAAAGCAATCAATTCAAGTAACCAAAACATTTTTAACCCCTGTAATATTCTGGAAAGAGAAAGAAAAGAAAGACAGAAAGACAGGTAGAAAGAAAGAAAGAAAGAAAGAAAGAAAGAAAGAAAGAAAGAAAGAAAGAAAGAAAGAAAAGAAGGAAGGAAGGAAGGAAGGAAGGAAGGAAGGAAGGAAGGAAGGAAGGAAGAAAGAAAGAAAGAAAGAAAGAAAGAAAGAAAGAAAGAAAGAAAGAAAGAAAGAATGCGTCCATAATAATACCCTGAAGCTGCCTTGACAGACCTAGATCTCTTATCTCCAAATTTCTTTTACATAAGGGATAAAATTCTATCTTGCTTAATTTTAGTCTCTGCTGTTAGCAATGAGATGTAATTATAACTGATACATCTATTGATTTTCATGGTCTGTTTTCCTATTTGTGACTTTTATTGGCCTTTGAGAATTCTTCATATATTAAAGATAGTACTACTTTTTTGTTTATAAATACATAGGAAATGTTTTTTCTTAGCTTGTTAATCTTTTAATTATAATTCACTCTTACTCACTGATCAAAGAATTAAAAGAAGTGAAGGATCTGACAGCAATCATGTTGATTGATTTTATTCAGGCAGACATTTTAAGATTGTTCTTTCCATTACTGCTTGCCTTAAATAAAGAAATAATTGCTCCTCAAGAAGATTTTGCATTCTGGGATTGTATGATAAATGTAGACACCTGCCCACTTAGTGCCAATGAACAGGAATATTCCCTGTATCTAGGGAAACGTGTTTGGTTTATTACTCTTCATTATTTCCACCATAAGGGTAAAATAAAGTTGTCCAGCTGACAGGGATGTCATAAAAAAATGTTTTCATACATCAACTTTTCTGCACATCTGGTATCATTTTGTGCCCTTTGGCAGAGAGAATAACTGGAGGTAATGTTCACCACCATCCTCTGTGAGTATGAGCTCACGTCTGACACTGTGTTGTAGCAATCTACTATCCATGGGTGACACTGTTCATAATCATGTAAATATGAGCCCTTTGCTTGTAGACAAGTGAGAAACATCTGTGGTCCCATCAGCAGCCTTCGTGAATTATAGCTCGGGATATATATAAAGTGAATTTAGCAGCAGATCCCTTTGGATTTCTGTGTTTATAACCTAATGTCAGAGACCTCAATAAATTTTGGCAAACCATGTTCCCCTTAAAATATAGCTGGAAAACCTATGGGCACCACACAGGAGAATTTTCACTTTGTTTTTTGTGACAGAGAAGGAACTTTTGGGGATAGCTGGCATAGTAGTTCACCCACTGGAAGAATGATTTTTTTCTACAGTTGTTAAAGATTTGCGCTTGATTATACGATATGTCTTTTTGTTTTGAGCTACCAAACCCCCCTTTTTTGGTAAGAGAAACCAGAGAGGAGGATTATCTGCATTTTGAAAATGTTGGTCTACATAAATTAAATGAAAGAAGATAGATGATTAACGCATGACTAGATGTATGTGCAAGAAAGTGAACTGGTATTCCTCTAGGATGGCATGTTTCAGGCACAAGCTTGGGAACATGGCTAAGAGTTCAATCTCTTGACAGTCGCGTTCAGATCAGGAGCCCTATACTGGTGGTCCCCTGCATTTTTGGGACCAGGGACCGGTTTCGTGGAAGACAATTTTTCCGTGGATGGGGGTTGGGGAGTGTGGAGCTCGGGTGGCGATGCCAGTGATGGGGAGCAGCTGTAAATACAGGTGAAGCTTCCCTAGCTCTCGTTCACCTCCTGCTGTGCACACCTCCTCTCGCCCTCATAAATTTCATGGAAGACAATTTTTCCTCGGTGCCGGCGGTGGGGAGTGGGGGATGGGGGAGTGGGTGGAGCTCTGTGGCCTGGTTCCGACCAGGCCCAGACTGGTACCGGTCGGTGGGAAACCCCAGGGTTGGGGACCGCAGCCTTGTATCATTCTCCATAGACAGGGGATTGTGGCAAAACCCTGGTCTCTCTCGCAGGAATCCCCTGATTAAAGGTTTGGGAAATTTATTGCATAGACTGCTCACATGAATACTGATGCCTGTTTAGTTCCTCGTGCTCCTAAGCGGCTCGTTTCCTTATATCTCTGAAAAATAATATACCAACTTTTTCATTGGCCCATTTGTACTTTTTCTGCACTATAATATTTTGATTATGATTGCTTTATAGTGTGTTTCTGCACTTAGGAGGGCGATTCCCACTCTTTGATATTTTTTCCATATCTGGATTAGGAATTTGTGGACCTTTGGTCTTTCATACACTTTTTAGAATAATTTTGAGTTCTTCAAAAGAGGGTTTATTCATAATAATAGTAAAAAAATTAAAAACTAGCATTTATATGGCCCTATGAACCAGGAACTTTTCTAAGCACTTTTACATATATCAATTCACTCAACCATCACGAAAACTCCAACCGGCAAATATTTTTATTATCTCATATTGTTTCGGATAAGCACATAAAGATACAGAAAAATTAAATAATTTAACCAAAGTTACTCATTTAATATCGATATGGCTGGGCTTCAAACTCGGACTCTTTTTATTCAAAGTGTGTTCTTTTATCAATTGTGCTAAACTGAAAAGTTTTGATTTTTTTCATTCTTTGTTAATTTTCAGACTTTTTAAATTAATATTTTTTTAGTTTGCATTCTTGTCCAATGAATTCTCAGACATTTATAATTTTAGTTGTTAATGTGAATGGTATTCTATTTTCTGTTGTGTTATCTGTTTGATTTAGGAGTTCTTTATACATTTTTGACACTTCGTCAATAACAGATATTATAATTATTTTCTCCCAGATTGTGACTTGTCTTTTAACTTTCTATATCTTTTTTGTATCTAAATTAAAAATTTTAATATAGTCACATATACCAGTATTTTTCTGTATGATTTGCACATTGTCTTTTTCACAACTAAAGTCACAAAAATATTCTCCTATATTTTCCTAGGAAATTTAAAAACTACTTTTTGTAATTGATCTTTAATCTCTCTGGACTTTGTGGACATTGGCAAGACAAAGACAAAGAGAAAAGAGGAACAGATTTTTAAAAACTTAAAGAGTATTCTTCAAAGCCCCACCTGACTCTGTCACTCTTTTGAAAACTGCTTTTTTTGTTTGACAATATATTGTGACCATTTTTCTCTGTTATCAATGAATAATTAGCATTTCTTATATAAAATATCATTATAATATGATATCCTTAAGAATTACATGGTAGAAGAATAATTACTATTATAGCAAGAGATATTCATATAAGGGTGGGGGGAAGAGTGAGGTTGGGGTGTTATTTCTGTAGCATGGCACTTACCAACCCACAGGTTGGCAGTGCCTTCATGGCTCTGTCCTGCAGATACAGCTACAGCTACACCTAGAGCTATATACATAGAATTGCTCTCTCCCTTTATGCCTCCAAGCTAAAGGGTGGTAAAGGCTCCCCATTATTGCTATCTTCAGGCTGCTTCATCGTCCCTTGTTAGTTTCTCTTAAACTTTTATACTTTCTTATATATCATTCTTTCATACACTTTTATTAATTACTCCATTTCTATGGCCATCTCTTTCTTGCCAGGCTTTTTACTGATACATGTAGCTACAGAGGAAGGTTGCTGGGCAGGAACTGTGACTTTTGCACACAATCAGTGCCAAATCATGGAGTGTCAGGGAGGGAGCCAGAGAGAGAAATGCATCTTTCCTCTCACTGTCTAATCTCTTCCTTACCTTTCCCTGGCAAACCCACCCAAAAGCTAGAGTGCAAGAGAGTTCATTGATGCAGACCAGAGTTCAGCATCTTGGGGCTCACAGCAGTGTCAGAGTGTATCTCTTGGGACAAAGGGAGAATATCCAGCACGTGCATCAAACTCCTAATATTGGTTTCCAAAGGAGGCGTGATTAGAAGGCAGGGAAGAAATGGAATTTTGTTCTTTACTTTAACATTTCCTTTTTGTTTCAATATAATCAAAGAAATGAAACATTAAAAAAATATGAATGTGGTACCTATAGGGAAGAAGTTTGTGGGGCAGTGAGGGGGCACTAACTATAATAGATGACCAACACGCTTTCTCTCTCTCTCTCTTTCTGTCCCCCTCCCCAACCCCCTTTATATATGTGTAAATTGTTTTCTGGGGTTTTAAGTTCATGCCTGCATATATGAATCAATCTCTCTCTCTCTCTCCCTCTCTCTCTTTCTTTCTCCTCTCTGTCTCTCTGTAAAAAGTATGCACAAAAAGAAGAGTGACGGTATATGTATGGGGAAAGTATTATTTGACTCTCACAATCAGAGTTTAGAGAGTTGTAGTTTCCTATGTCCTATTTTCAGGTTCATACAGGCCCTATTTTGCTAAATCAGGGGATAGACATTGAGGGAAATATACACATTATTCCATCTTTGTTTAAAAAATTAGAATCTATTTCC
Source organism: Indri indri (assembly GCA_004363605.1). Taxonomy (NCBI): domain Eukaryota; kingdom Metazoa; phylum Chordata; class Mammalia; order Primates; family Indriidae; genus Indri; species Indri indri. The sequence continues at coordinate 36,957 of RJWJ010010972.1, read as the reverse complement.
TAGAGTAAAGGCAAGACGTTATGAGCATAGGCATTGTTTTTTTCATGCTGGCTCCATTTCCACTTGTTCATTTTATTTTGGAGAATTTTTGTTTCTTGTTTGTAGAAAACTTTATAGAGGATATAATAGTAGTAATTACTAAAATTATTTATTGATTGCTTTCTATGTACTAGATATTTTGTTAAGCATTGTAATGCATTATTTTTCTAATTTTTTTTTTTTTTTGTGAGAAAAAGTCTCTCTCGCTCCAGCTAGACTGCAATGGTGCCATCATAGCTCACAGCAACTTCACACTCCTGGGCTCTAGTGATCCTCCTTCCTCAGCCTCCCAAGCAATGGGACCATAGGTGCACATCACCATGCCTGGCTAATTTTTCTATTATTTGTAGACGTGGGGTATCACTCTTGGTCAGACCGTTTTCAAAATCCTGACCTCAAGCCATCCTCCCACCTCAGCTTCCCAAAATGCTAGGGTTACAGGCATGAGCCACTGTGCCTGGCCCTAATTTCTTATAATAATATTATAAAGGATTTTGGGAGCCTTAATCAATTAATTTGTTAATAAAATGTTCATAACTTGCAATGGACTGAAACCAGTTGAAAGGATTTTCTAAATTATTGCATTTATTTTCTTCTCAAGATAACATCAAGTAAAAACCTGATATTTTTATGCTGGATTTTCTGCCTTCTGTTGGTGATGTTTCTTTCTTTTGTCTCAAGATTCCGAGCAGTAGAAATGTCACCACTGAATGGTGAGGGGCTGACAGAATTTAATCCAGAGTCATGTCTCATGAGACTAAGTTTATTATTATGTGAACTGAGAGGCGAGGGGCTCTGCCTGATCAGCGGTGTGAGGAATCCCCTTGTGCTGGCTCTCCAGAGCCAGTGAGGTGCATTTCTTCCCAACTCAATGCTCTGTGACATCACATTGGTAGCCGTAGTAACAGTATTTATATTGCCGAAATTGGCAAACCCCACAAATGAGGTTTTTAATTTAAATTTAAATTTAGCTTCATTAATTTGTGTGTGTGTGTGAGAGAGCTGTTTGCCAGCACATTAACAGTTAGAGAGAAGCCAGGGGCCGCAGTGGAAGCAGGGAGACCCATGAAAGTGCTGTAGTGAGGCAAGAGATAACAGCGATCAAAGTGGAGGTGGGAGTGGGTAGGTAAAAATAAAAATTCCATAAAATTAAACACTTCAATTTTTAAAAACATTTTGCTTATGTTACCAAATAAAAAATATATCTCCCTTAAAAAAATCCCAAATGACTAATTACATAGTCATTTTGTACATAGGCTACATAAAGTAAAATGCTAATTTTCTCTGATAGTTATACTGAAAATTTATAGATAAATCAAGAATAATAAAATGGCATTTTAGAATTCGAAGGTAACTAACAGATTTAGTTCAACTTACTCATTTTACAGAGGACCTGCTGGGTAAATTACCTCTCCTTGTTCATACAAGTAATTCGTTTTGTCTGGAACTCAGATCTTCTGACTCTTAACTAAGGGACCATTCCATGTACTATTCAACCTTAATGGAGATTATAAATTTCAAAAAACAAGGACAATTCATTCAAAAAAATTCTGATGAGCATTTAAGTAAAATGATTATTGAAGTTGGAAAAGTTGTTTAAGACTCTTAATATAATAGAGAATATTAAAATAATGGCATAGCTTCTAATTGCAATTCCTTTTTTCTGTATAAATAAAAAAATAAAGATATTTTCTTTGAATTAGTTTACTGAAACCTGATAACTTATGAATTAAAAAATTATGTACTTTATGAAGAGATAATGTTAATAAATATAGATATATTTAATAATAAAATGAACTTTGCAATAGGAAAAAATAAATTTCTAAATGTAAAATGTTTATTTTATTAAAATAATACCTTTTACATGAAAATGTACTGAATTTAACTCTACTGAATTTAACTGTCACTTCTTCTAATATATTTTATCTCTATTTTTTACTAGCACTATTAACAAGTTTTTATTTGTACTATTTTTGGAGTTTTTATATATCTTGATATTAAATCATTAAATTAAAAAATAAGTTCTGCTGTACATTCAATACTGTTAAGTACTGACTTGTCTTACTGTTTAAAAACTAAAATTCTTAGAAATCTCCTGATTAGTATATAATTTTTCCTCATTGATTATGTTCACAGCAATACTTTAATCCTCAGAAGCTGACTGAATGTTACAGGAATTCTTATTATTGAATTATGATAATTCTATATGCCAGGAATGGCAAATAGGTTTCCATCAATGGCTGAAGCTCTTTAGCACTTTCTGAAATATTGTTTTCTGAGACACATCTAGGTTCAGCCAGAAGTTTTTCCTTGATTGATTAGTGATGCCTGTAATAGATGTAGGATATGAGAGTACTGGTATGCATGCCACATATTTGATATGCCTGTTCTAAATGATTTACAGAAAAGCTTAAACTTTAGTGCATCTGGAGGACAAGAGGTTTTAGTTGATAGTGTTTACTGATTACCATGCAGTTAACCAGAAAAAAAATTTGTTTCAAGATTTGAAGCTGAAAATACTTCTAAAAGTTTCAACACCATATACCTGCCTTAGTAATTAATTCCTAAGTGTAATAAGAATCTTATTTGATACTTCAATGTCTGTTGTACATCAGAATCATCAATTTTAGTTTTAGTTTTCTTAGAAATGAGACTCTTAATCTGAATGAACTTTAGAACATCCACCACAAATTATCTCTTTGTCATTTGTTGAATTGCTTACTGCATTCCAAATACTTCATTTTATTTAAAGTTTTCTAATAAGAGGTAAAGAAGAAAAATAAGTACTATTAATAATGGCCTTAGATAATCATAGTTTTAGTACAGAAATCACCAATATTTATGGGAGCACAAGGTTTTTACTGTCATGATTCTTTGTAGAGGCATTTTCCATGACAAATTAAATAATGTCAGGAGAAAATATTTACTTAGTGACAATAAAACCTTTTGGGGAAAACTAAGATCTATACAATCATTTACATAAAAGGTGGATAGCCTTAATTCTTTACCAAAAAGGATAACTAACTAAGATCTAGTGATACTGGAATCAATTTTAAGCCCAGAAAGTTAAATCAAATTCCAGGTCAAACTGATTACAGTATGGCCAGTATAGAACCCAGTACAGCTTTCTCAATTACATGAAGATCAAAAGTTGTAGATTTTCAGTCAGGCAGACCTGGGTTTGAAGCTTTGGGCAAATTGCTTTTACCAATGCTTTTTCTTGACTTACATAAGGACAAGAGTTTTACTCCTATGTGAGAAAACCTTTGGAAAATCCAATATTGTATGCAGGTGGTAGTGGTGGTGGTGGGGTCCATTACCATTTGTCAAGCAGCAAGCTTTTCTTCATCTGGAGGAAGATGAGCTTCACAAAGTGTCAGTAGCATTCCTAAATTATGGTACCACAAGGCAAGAAGGAAAGAAAGAGATGTATTAAATGTTTGCAAAATTTCTTATATCATTTGCTCTCTGTCTTGGAGGATGAGACATATTAGCAACTCTGTAATATTTCTCCCAGAGAATAGACGAGATCCTTCTCTCACTTCTCCCCACTAAAGTTCAATTGAATGCCATTACTGTCAATCATTAGGTTATAGCATAGCAGGTCAGTGGGGCATGGGGCCAGCTCATACTGGCATGTGAGAACTCAGTGCACATTGTCAACTCTGGGTTTCATGTTATAATGTTGGCAGCCTGAGATTGTCCATGATGAGAGTATTTACACCACAGAAATAGGCAAATGCTACCAATCATTCTCTTCTCTCCCACCCCCCTCTCCCACTAGAAATCAGGTTAGTAAACATTTAATAGCACTCCACACCTGTGGATGTATTAATGGATTTCCAGTCAGAGTCATTAGGTTTTTTGGACTGTCCAAGTCACCGTAAACATTAGAGGAAAGTATACTACATTTAATATACTTCAAATAGAAGCTTAATTAACCCATCTAAGGATCCTTAGAAGTCAAGAACAAACATTAGAAACTTTATAGAAGCTCTCAGGGAAAAAGAAATAATTTAACCTGATTTACAGAGGACCCGACATAAATAAATGTACATTTCAGATACTAAATAATTTGAATAGCAGTATTTGTATTTACTATGTATTAACTAACAATATTTTTATATGTACTAAAGTTCATCATTGTGTTTAATCTTCATGCAGTTCATGCTCTTACAAAACAGGCAACTATTTAAAAAATGTTTACAGATGTAGTCTTATAATGGGATCAGACATTCTATCATCTAGTGATGTGTATTTACAAAATCACTGTGAGATTTCTTTCTTTCTTATGAGAGTACATGCATTTATACCTCATAATACCTCATACAAGGCTTGAAAATGAAGGCACACACCTTATGGTCCCTTAGTAATGTGTGTTGACAGCTCCATTACATTACCTGTGTACCCAGACACACTAAAACATGGTGAGTCACTGACCTCTTCCCCTCTTTCCAACTAAAAAGCACAGTGTAAATGGATGCCCCCCTTCCTACAGAAAAAGAATCATTTTTTTGCTAGGAGTAGATTACAATTCAGTGAAAACTGATTTAACATCATTATGTTCAGTATGAAAACACCCATTCATAGGACCTTTCAGTTTTCAGGGCAATGACTCATTTAAAGTTTACAAGACGACTGTATTACCCACAAATAAAGTGTTCACTTTAGTGATAATAAATAGCCAACTTGTGGTTTTAGAAATTTTTAACCTTTTCCTTTTTTGATCCATAGTGCCAATGAATTGCAGAAAAGGCTTTGTAATGCCATTTGAATTTACTTTTACATGACTTGGATATATCCATCCAGTCTAATTAGGGTTTTATGTTCTCTATAAACTCAAACCAAAGAAATTATTTTGATAAAATATTCCTCTGTCCAATTCTATTCTGCCTTTAATATAATAAGTGCCTAGAGAGGTACATAATTCTTTGCCAATAATATTTTATTGTACTGTTAGTTTTTCTGGTAATAAGGGTGTTTATATGTTTAATTGAGGAAATAATTGCAAATAAGGAGAGTTTGGGGAAGGGAATAAAAACTGAGAGTAATAGGTGTGGAGTATTGAGAAAAAAAGCAAAATTATTTTTCCTGAATTATTCATTTTGACTGCCTATATGATTCTAACAACAAACAGCTTAAATCTCTAACATTTTTTTACTTGCTTAGTTCAATATTGAGTTGTTGAAATAGATGAGAAGCTACTTTGACTAAACCACTTTTTACTTGCTTAATAAAGTGAAAATGTGGTGTTTATTATCATTTCTCAAATGAAACTACCCATCAGTAGTCACTGCCGAAGTCACAAATCATTAAAGTGGTGTTTATCTGGATGCTTGTACTGAACACGAAAATTTTACTTATGTTTTTATAAGCATATAGTTATAATAACTTTTGTATATTTGAAGAATTTTTATTTTTAAAAGAAATTAAATGTAGTAATATTGTATGAAATCACTCATGCAGTCTTCCAGATATTCATATTGGTCAGCTGAGAGACGTATTTATTTGGAAGCCTAATGAGAAATGTATGAATCAGCAGAGAACCTATGAAGTTTTCAAAAGAGTAGAATTCTGTTGGTACAAAATTAATACTGAATTATTGTGTATATTATCTCCACAGTCTGGCAAATCAGTACAAAGCACACAGGCATGGTCTGTGCTAAGACCAGGCACATTTAGCACAAAAAAGGATTTTCTATTCCATAGCCTTTGGAAATGTGACCATTTCCCACGGTATTGATTATGAACAACAAAAAGATCAGCAAATTCATTTTTAATAATACAAAATCCTTAGTGATATGGAACAATCTCTAGAACACCATTTCTCCTCTAGTAGCACTACTAATGTGATATTCGGTTACAAAACTTATTGATGATACTCTTGGAGGACAATCAACAGATGGAAAAGCATTTTAGTGACTCAGAACATTGACAAAGAATGTAAAGATATGTAAGGTTCATATGGAAGAGTTTAAGTCCTTGATGCAAATCTGAAAGAACACAGATATATATATTTAACCGGAAGCAGCTTCCAGCAGCAGAATTTGAAGTTCAATACATGGATTGATTGAGATGGAAGACTATTCTTCATATCTGTTACGTTGCTTCCTTTTATCCCTGGCATCTTGTCTGCTTATTTAAAATATGCATAGATCCAACTCCTAAATCTCCACGTGTCGTTTTTAAACATTTGCTTTATCTGTCTCTGTGGCTGCAATTTCTCAACAGAAAGTTGTCATGTTTTCCGTTGTTAGAGCTGCGATCTCTTAGAAACACTTACCTTGGGCAGCAGAAGTGTAGTCTTACCTTATAGTCCATGTCTGTGGAATGGATATTTCAAATCTCTATCACCATATTATAAATATTCACTAAAATAGTAATAATAATGCTAGCTAATACTTACTGAGCACTTACAAGGGTGTGTCCGACAATGCACTTAGCAGCTCTCTGAAGCAGGGGGAGTTATTGTTATTCATTTTACAGATGAGGGAGCTGAAACAAGGAGAGTTTATATAATTTACCCAAGGTGACACAGCTACTAAATGGCAGAAACAGGATTAAATCGTGGATACTCTTTCTCCAGTCTCTGTACCTTAACCTCTTGCAGGACCGTGTAATAATAAACAGATGGAAAGAAAGTTGTCAAATAAGTGATGTTTAAATTCTCTTCAACCTTCAAAATCGTGGATTTTTCTATTTTTGTTAATGACACTACAATTCTGCTGATCACTGAAGTTCAGAACCATGGCCTCATCTTTGATTTGTATCATTGATGCCTGTGTCTAGTGAATGACAGTTTCTATAATTCTCGTTTTGCAATGTCTCTTGAATCCGGATCCAGCCTTTCATTCCCATTGCAATATTCTTCTGCAAGAACATAATTCCGCAATCTGGGTTATGAATAAATAGTTCCAGTCTCTTTTCACTGGAACACATTTTCCAAAATATTGTTATATTGAATCCAGCTCTACTCTGCTACATCTAGGTAGGACTGCTGACCATTCCCTAAATACACCTTTCATGTTTCCATCAGTGTATTTTTTGTGTTATTCTCTACCTGTCAGTGTCTTACACATTCTAGAAGGCAAATCTTAAAGGGTCACTTCATTCATGAAGCACTTTCTGCACCATCTAACAAGATGTGGAAAGAATGATCATTTTAGACCATCGTATCCATTATGATTTTCCCTCTTTTCATTATATTAATAGGAGTACATGTAGGTTGGAAGGTATTGTTGCACGATCTTTAAAAAACACAGTCTTCCTCAAGGCTTCATTTTTTTCGTCTTTCCTATTTAGATCACAATTCACATGAAATTAATTATTATAAATAGCGTGAGGTAAGAAAAAGATACATATTTAACATATGGATGTCCAATTAATCTATCATCTTTTTTTTTTGAAAGAACAATGCAGTCCACCCTGTTTTGCTGTGATCAATTTTTTTTCATAAATTATGTTTTCATAAATTTGTAGATCTATTTCTGGACATGCTATTCTATTTCATCATTTTATTTTTTTATTTCCGCCCCAATTACATTCTGTCTTAATTACTGTTTGTTTATAATAATTCTTGCTCTCTGATACTGTAAATTTTTTTTTCAATTTTTTGATTACTCTTGTTCTTTGTATTTCCATATATACTATATCATCAGCATGTCAGTTTCCAAAAAAAAAAAAAAATGAAAATCTTTGTTGGATTTTAATTGGAGCTACACAAAACTTACATATCAACTAAAAAAGAATTGATACAATTACAAAATTTTGGTTCTTTGCATCCCATATGTATTATAGAATTTCATTCTATAAAAGAACCAAGAATAATCAAGACAATGGTGAAAATGCAGAACTTACACTATCAGATAGTGATTTGAAGATCTCATTCTGTTGCCGTTGAAAACTAGCTATCATCTTGTTGCTGTTCCTTTAGTAATAATCCATATTATATTTTTACTCTCTGAGAACTTTTAAGAGTTATTTTTTGTCTTTGGTTTTTAACAGTTATTATGTTGTGCGACTAAGTATAAATACAGTTAGCCTTTCATATCCATCGGTTCTGTATCTGCAGATTCAATCAACCACACACTGAAAATATTAAAAAAATCTTAAAAAAAAGAACAACAAACAATATGATATAAAAATAATACAAATAAAAATACAATATTTACATAGTATTTACATTGTATTTGGTATTATAAGTAATCTACAGATGATTTAAAGTATATAGGAGGCTGTACATAAAATGTATACAAATACTATGCCATTTTATATGAGGGGCTTGAGCATCCATGGATTTTGGTGTCTGTGTGGACTCCTGGGACCAAACCCCTGCAGATATCAAGGGACGGCTGTATGTATTTTTACGTATCTGCTTGAGTTTCCGAAGTTTTCCCAAGTCTGTGGTTTGATGCCAGTTTTGCAAAATTTTTAGCCGTGATTTTTTTTTCAAGCATTGTTTCTCCTCCATTATCTCTCTCTTTGTTTTTGACATTCCAATTATACATTCTTTATATTTCACTACCATTTTATATATGTCCCTTATCATCTCTTTGTTCTTTCTTTCTGGGAAGGTTGTCTTTATTCTGGATATTTTTTCCTGATATATTTTCCAATTCTATACTTCTCTTTTTAACTGTTAGACCCATCCATTGAAATCTTAAAATAGATTACTGACTTACTTCATTTCTTAGCATCCTGGAAGGAACAAGTAAAAAAAATAAGACTATTTTGTTAAAAGTTTCAATGTAACAATTTTGTTTGAAAAGTAATTAAAATGTTCATATGAAAAACATGGGAATATTTTCATGAACATATAAATTCAAGGAGAAAATGTTGTTTTACTTCCAAAAGTCACTGAAAATTCAGTTTTCATAAAGCTCTTTTTTATGTTCGGTTCTTTATTTACTGTATCATACAACACATATCACAGAAAAAAATGAGTATCATCATTATTTGCTAGTTTAAATTTGGCTAAGTTCATGGAAAATAGGGATAAAATGATCAGAATTATTATTATATTGATGTTTTATAAGCACTTAAAATTTGGATCCTCTATTAAGGACATAAAATTTTTGTCTTTTGAAATATCTTTTAAATACATTTTTATGATGAGATTTTGTTTTATAGTATGCAAAGTTTATTTTTAATCCAGTAAAATGAAAATATTCTTCAATCGTGACAGATTGAATTTACATATCATTTAAAATAAGAGTAAATAATGCTCTTTTAAAAGACACTTTCTGAGGTACTGTATCTTCAAAGCAACTTCTTTGAACTCCCAAAATATAAGACACAAAAATAAAAATTTGTCTTGCTTTTAGAAATTTTAGAAGAATCGCTCTGTTTGATAAGTTTAAGAAGGGCAATCAATGTGAAATCTGATTTTATAAAATTATAAAATAATTTTAAATATTTGGACTAGCTTAAAGGCAAAAAATAATTTGAGCCATATTATATCATCAAAAGGAAACATTTAATGGAAACATTAACAATTTGAATTTTAAATAAAAAAGTCTAAAGGATAAAATACAAAATTTGTCAAGAAATAATATATTTTGAACACTTTTATTGAAGTTGGTGTTAGTCACATAGTATTTGGCATCACCTGGCATCATTATCATGGTCTTAACAATGATACAGACAGATGTGCTGCCATTTTAGGGTAGTCAAGTTAATCCTAGATAACATGTATTTTACTCACAGAACAGGCAGCCACTCTAAACACATTTTCTCCTATCAGCTGGCCTATTGAAAAATAACTCATCTTATATTCTAGGATTCTGAATATTGGATCATTGTTTTCACCTAAGTCACAAACATCAAATTAACAACTGTGAATGGAGCATTGGCCTGGGCAAAGATTTTTTCAGTAAGACTTCAATAGCACAGGTAACCAAATATAAAAATGGACAAATGGGCTCACATCATGCTAAAAAGTTTCTATTAATACATAGTAAAAGAAACAATCAATGAAGTAAAGAAAAACCCCATAGAACAGAAGAAAATATTTGAAAACTACTCATCTAACAAGGGATTAATGGCTGGAATTTATGAAGAACTTAAACAACTCAATAGGAAAAAACAAATACTCTGATTTGAAAAATGATCAAAAGACCTGAACAGACATTTCTCAAAAGAAGACACACAAATGGCCAACAGGTATATGAAAAATGCTCAATGCCACTAATCATCAGAGAAATGCAAATTAAAACCATAATGAGATATCATCTCACCCCAGCTAAAATGGCTTTTATCAAAAAGACAGACAATAATGAATGTTGGCAAGGATGTGAAGAAAGGGAAACCCTCCTACGCTTTTGGTGAGAATGTAAATTAGTACCACCACTATAATAGAACCGCCATATGACTCACCAGTCCCACTCCTAGGTATATATCCAAAGGAAATGAAATCAGTATATTGAAAAGATATCTGCATGTCCATTTTATTGCAACAATATTCACAATAACCAAGATATGGAATCAAACTAAGTCTCCATCACCAGATGAATAGATAAAGAAAATGTGGTACGCATACTCAATGGAATATTGTTCAGCCATAAAAAATGAAATGTTGTCATTTGCAACAAAATGGATGGAACCGGAAGACGTTATGTTAAGTGGAATAAGCCAGGCACAGAAAGACAAATATTGCATGTTCTCACATATATGTGAAAACTAAAAAAAAAGTTGAACTCAGAAAGATAGAGTAGAATGACGGTTACCAGAGGCTAGGAAGGGTAGGGGGAGGGGGGATAAAGAGGAGATGGTTAGTGGGTATAGAAATACAGTTAGAAAGAATGAATAAGATCTAGCGTTTGGTAGCACAATAGGGCAACTATAGTTAGCAACAATTTGCTGTATATTTCAAAATCACTAAATGAGTGAAATTGAAATATTCCTAACACAAATAAATGATAAATTCCTGTAGTGATGGATTCCTTAATTACCCTGATTTGATAATTACACATTATATGCTACTATCAAAATATTACATGTACCTCATAAATGTGTACAATTATTATGTATCTAGAATAATTAAAAATACAAATAAAAATGAATGACTCCCCAGGATACTGGGTCGCTAAAATCAAATTTTAACTTTTTATTGCTTTGATTGTTTAAAGAATTATTTGAAATTTTACAAAATGCCATGGAAAAACTAAAGAAAATAAAAGAGTCAAGGAAATTCTTAGCCTAACACTTATTGTGCATTTTCTATGTGCCAGGCATTATGCCAAATATTTTATACTACTTTACTTAAGTCCCTCCACATGTCTGTGAGTAAGGTCTTTTATGATTCCCATTTGACAAATAAAGAATCTGAGGTTAAAAGAAATGAACTTCCCAACATCTCATAGGCAGTTAGTGGCAGATCTTTGGCTTTAACTCTAAAATTTGGGCTTGTTATCACCATACAATACTACTACAAATGAATAGCATTTTCATAGACATTCAGATCATACTTTGTATGTAAGAGTATTCTAAAGGTAATATAATTCATCAATTTTTATGGCATACTACAAGATTCTGATTTAATTCTAAATTAATTTTTAAAACTTTATCATAGCTTATGTCATGATTGGATGCTTCAATATTTTATATATGAGGCTAATATTAATATCACCACTTGTATGAATCAAGTTTGTATTTCACAATAAAGTTCTGGTTTTCTGATTAAATTTATTATTCCTATCCTTGTCCTTGATGCTGGAATTAGCTGGCTTTGCCAACAAACAAACAACCCCTCCCCCCCAAAGCAAAATCAAAGGAATAGATGAAAACAAACATGTTAATATACAGTATGTAAGTATAGACACAATATGTTATCCTATATAATTAAAATAAAGCAGTTTTTTTCCTACATCTTGAAAAATTGCCACAAATTTGTACTTTTGAGGTCTTTAAAAATGTTTTAAAATATCTTCTGAAATTTTCTGTTTAGAAAATCTCTGGAAACCAAATTTTTAAGTATCACTCGTCACTCTTATGTTGAGCCCTGATAGCTTTTACTCCGTAGAAAAAATTGCAATTTGGTAATAAAAATGTATAAAACCACACTAGACCTCCCAGGCTTTATTCTCTGAAACTTTTATCTTAAAAAAAAAATGCCTAAATTTTGTCTTAACATTTCTTTAGTAAAAAAAAGAAATAAAAACTGTAAGATATCATAAATATATAAAATTCATTTCTTTTTAAGAATTAAACTTCTTCTTTGAGCATAAAAATAAGTGTGTTTTGTAGGCAGCTGTCTAAAACAAAGTCCAAAAATTTGAGATTTAAACTCTATATTATACTATTTAGCATACCAGATTATACAAAATTCATCCAGTAAACATAGATTTTAAAATCCTGTGGTTTTCCTTCACCAAATGATAAACAAATATCTTATGTAGCAAAACTATCTTTTTGCACATAACAGGATCCATAGTAAGTCTTAAACTTCAATGAATACAAGAATAGGTCAGGAAATTAAATTAAAAATAGAAATTCCCCATTACATCCCCCAATATTCTGGAATGGGGCTCAGAAACTGTATGTTTAATAAATATTCAGTATGCTTCATGCAGGAACTCTGCAGATCATACTTGGTGATACACTGATCAAAGATTTTTGCCAAAGTTTTTAGACTTTAATACTTTTATTAATACTAATGGGGAAAGATAGATCAGCAAATATATTATTTAAATTTATAGATTTGTGTTTATTATTGTAATCTCTTCCCTTCTGAATGATGATATAGCCTCTGGAGTCAGTCCAAATTGTATTTAAATTATAGCTCTAAAACGTACTGTTTTGGGATCAGCTACCTAATAAAGAATAATATTCTTTATCAGAACTATTTTCCCATTTGTTCATTCACTTGGTAAATATCAAATGTGTGTTTATTATATTTCAACAAGTCTAGTGTATATTTTAAAGGATATAACTACATTATTAGGTTGCTGTGAGGATTATAATTTTCTTCTAGCACAAAGAGTAGTATATAAGAATACTTAATAAATATACACTGAATGAAAAAAATTATCAAAACAGAAGTAGCAGACTTCCAGTGGGAAGTAACACACTTCTTATTTCATGTTCTCATCTGTCTTATAAAGAAATCTAAGTGTAATATATGTTACTATTAGCTAATTTCATTTTCACACCATGATTATAAAGAAGTTGGCAATAATTAATAATTTTATCTCACACACAAAAAAGTAATTCAAAGGGAGATGAAAAGTTTATGATACTTGCCCTAAATCTTATAACTTTTAATACTCTACTTTTTTTTGGTTTCTTATGAAAGTTTTTCTTTCCTAAGATTCTTCTAAATTCAGGGCAAAATTCACCTTAAATCGAAGCTAGGCTAGCCAGCCTCTAGATTGCAATGATGTATCTGATTACTTGACTAGTGGAATTCTGTGTAATATTAACTCTTTTTAAAATACAAAACAAAAATATTAATGTTTGCTAGATATGTGTGAATGTTTCAAATAAGATTTATAATAGATTCTAAAATAACAAATTCTAAGAATGAATAAAATTGTCATTCTGAAAACGTTTTGTAAGAAAAATACACAAATTTTAACATACAAATTTTCACCCTTCTTATCATAAGACTCCTCCTATAACTGTAAAGTAAAAATAAATTAATAATGAGAGGACAAAGGCCAAGATTGTTTTATTTTTAAAAAATAAATTACTACCATTCATCTTAGAAACTTCACTTAATTGGGATCCCTTTCTAATGCCCTCTAGTAATAGAATACTAAATCTACACTTCAATTCACCTTTAACTGACAAATTGAAAATTGACTTCATTTTCTTGGCAGGAGTAGTTTTTCCTCTTTAAATTGCAATGCAGCTTTTGATAACATTTGTTTATTTGGGAGATTTCTTATTTTTTCCCTTTAGGTTGTATTAGTATGCTTTTGTCTACTTGTACAAAATTTTAGTTACTCTTCATTTTTCATTCTCATATTCATTCATTTATTCATTTTCTCAGTATTTATTATGTGGAAACAATTGATATTAAACTTGCAAAGTCCATGATATTTGTTGCCAAGAATCTCAAATCTTTTGGATATTGGAGTCTTGGTAGAGATGAGTGCTAGGGTTGACATATGAAGAAAAAGGGCTGAATCTTTACAAATTTGGTTTACTCATAGGAAACCTCTGTGGATTTATATGTCTTGTTTTAAATTCACTGACAGAAATTTAAAGATTGATGAAATAAGGAAATAAAAGTAGACCTGCCATTTGATACAGCAATCCCACTGCTGGGTATCTACCCAGAAGAAAATAAGTCATTTTATAAAAAAGACACCTACACTCACCTACACTGTTTATTACAGCACAATTCACAATTGCAAAGATATGAAAGAAAAACCTAAGTGTTCATCAATTCATGAGTGGATAAAAAAAATGAATACTACGCTGAGTAATATTCAGCCACAAAAAGGAATGAAATCATGTTTGCAGCAACTTGGATGGAATTGGAGACCATTATCCTAAGTGAAGTATCTCAGGAATGGTAAAACAAACACCACACGTTCTCACTAATAGTGGGAACTAAACAATGGATACACATGGGCATAAAGAGGCGTTAGTTAAGGACATTGAAAACCAAGAAGAGAGGAGAGTAGGAGGGAAGTAAGTGGCAAAAACTTACCTATCGGGTATAATGACTGCTATTCTGGTGATAGGCACACTAAAGTCTTGACTTCAGAATTAGACAATTCACCCGTATAACAAAAACACTTGTGCCCCCTTAATATTTTGATAAAAAATAAAAATGCAACATAAGGCAGTTTCTTGTACAGATCTATATTTGAAAAACATTAGCAGAAAGCAAAAGCAAACTGCCTGCCTGAACGTTTAGTGTTTTGCAGGCACTTGGTGCATAGGTGCAGGTCGCATATGAACTTCATTTTGGGGGTGAATGATACATGACCTCTTAAACATCAAGGACTAGGTCTTGGTCGTATAATATTACCAGGGCTTGACACAGCCCTTGCATGTAGTAGATACATGATAAAAATTGTTGAATGGTTTATTGGTTTGAAATTCATTGTAATTCCCACGCAAGAACAAAGTTTTGTGACTTAAACTGCATCAACCTGTATCCATGGTTATATTTTGAGAGGCTTGTGAACTCCTTGAAATGTAGGCAAACATTACACACATTTATGAGTATTTTTCAGGGGAGTGGTGGGGCAGAAACATCCTCTCAGAGTGTATTGAAGATGATCTTTAGGGGTGTGGGAAAATATTAGAAATTCTTTTTATATTTATTTATGTTATCCTTCCTAAATTTTCATCCTGGGGGCATATTTTATTACTTATTCATTCTAAACTTCTATAATTCTAGAAGCTCTTGAGAAATAGTTCAAAGCAATTATTTCAACTAAGTCAAAGTTGTTCAATTAAACTAAAATATATTTTAAGTGCTAGTTACTAAACATATTCAGAGCATTGTCAAAGTTGTATAAATAATAGTGTGATTATGTACCTCTGTTAAATAAGATTTGTCCACACCATGCCATACAACTGAAAAAAGACCTTCAAAAAACATCTATTCTTTTCTACATATCTGACATGATATTTTGAAAATAAAATACCTGGAACTCTGATTAATATATCTAATGGTATTTTTAGCACCATGTTGATATGTAAAAAGGGACCATGCTGCATTTGCCCAATAGTGATGAGCAGTAGGACATACTAGTTGGTTATTACTAGCAAAATGATGTCTATTTATTTCTTATGTAATAAGAAATAAAGTTTTAGCTACAAAATGGTCATCCTTAAATGCATCTCAGAGGTCATTTCAATGAGTTCTTCAGGGAGTTTTGTTGGTGGTTTCCCCTATTGGAGTACCACAGTTCATTAGTAAATATAACTGAGATTCTTTCTTGACATTAGTAACTATAAATCCCCTCTTCTATATCATGTCATGTGGCCTATGATCCAGCACCTGCCAAATGCTTGTGAAGATATCCTGAATTTGAGATGCTTAAGGAACCTATTCACTATTCATTAGCTTTTCTTGCCAGGATTTGCACAACCATCCTTTTTTTTCCTGCACAATTCTATTTTCCTATAATTATTTCCTAATAAAAATCATAGAAAAAGCAATTATCCAAGATATAAATTAAGTTTAGCTATTAGTTGCTAAGTTCTTTTTACCCATTAACTTCGAGAATTCCCTTTTTTTTAAAACAAAATTTCAAAACACGTTTTTACATTTGTATCATCTGAATAGCTGGAAGTCATACAAGGTAAGCTGCCTCCACTATGTAGTGATTAGTTCTGTGTAGAGTAAATGCCCCCGAAACTATTATACAAGGAATTTATGACATGACATCCAACCCATATTAAAGCCTTCTGCTTTCCCAGTCCTCAAAAACATAGGCTGCAATTTAGGTAAGGGGGATATTGACCCTCTGAGAAATTCAAAATCAGCTCTAAAATACCTTTAGCTAAGCCATGAATTTTACATTCTAGGCCTTTAATCAATTTTAGTGTCTCTAACTTAATTATTGTACAGTGTTTTTTTTTTTGAACACCTACTGTGCTGTTTACTGTACTAGGTGCTTTATATATATGTTTTTTTACATAAAAGCCTCAGAATTCCCTATAAAGATGTTTTTCCTAATTAAAATGTGAGAAAACATAAGGCTCAGACAGATTAAATAACTTGCTCAATGTCAAATCACTTGCCAGTAAGGATCCAAAGCCAAAGCCCTTGGTTCTTAGTCTTTTCATCATTTAAAACATGTTATCTGGTTTCCCAGTAGGTCAGAAGCAGACAATTAGATGGAGAACTGGAATGTTGTCTGATGCAAGCACAAAAGTGAAAAGAGAAGTGCTACATGCTTCTATATCAAAGATGTTTTTGGCTCTACCCTGGAGGTTCTGCTAGGTCACAGCAGGAAGTATTAATCTTTTCTTAGTAACAGTTGGGATCTGTTTTGGACTCAGGGCCATGCTCCAAAGACAGCAGCTTGTATCTACAGCTCCTTCTGTTTTGGAGGAATGAGTCTGTGAGCTATCATTGCTTGAGGTAGTATATCTCAAATTTATATATGTACAAACCCTCTTAAAAGAAACAAATTTCTCGTGTAGCCCAGTGAGTAGGTGAATTCTTTTAATTACAGTATGCCGTAAAAGTGTGCCAACTTAACAGTAGTATAAATTCTTCTGTTCATAGTTCTAATACACCTATGAAACAAAATATTTACAAAGATACATAAACAATATAACAAAATATATAAAACCATTTCAAATTAACAATATGCTTATTTAAAAATGTTTTATTGAAGTGCAGCACACATACAATAATGTATATGAATTGTGTGTAAAGTTATATCAAATTTATATTTATATTCACCTGAATAATAACCTTATGGGTCAAGATATAAAATATTTACAGACATATTTTGTTTTGTTGTACTTCACTTTATTGAACTTTGCAGATACTGTGTTTTTTACAAATTTAAAGTTTGTGGCAAGTTTGAGTTGAACCAGTCTATTGATGCCACTTTTTCCAACAGTGTATGTTTTCTTTGTGTCTCTGTGTTACATATTGGTAATTCTCACAATATTTCAAACTTTTTCATAACTATTATATTGGTGATCTTTGGTAAGTGATCTTTGATATTACTATTGTAATTGTTTTGTGGTGCCATGAACTGCACACATAAAAGACAGTGAACTTAACCAGTAAATGTATATGCTGTGTATGTTCTGACCAGCCATTCCCCCATCTCTCTCCCTCTCCTTGGACCTCCCTATTCCCTAAGACACACCAATATTAACATTAAGCTAGTTAATAACCTTACAATGGCCTCTAAGTGTTCAGGTGAAAGGAAGAGACACATGTCACTCATTTTAAATCAAAAGCTATTAATAGAAACCATTAAGCTTAGTGAGAAACACATGCTAAGAGCACCAGTTAGCCAAGTTGTAAATGCAAAGTTCTTGAAGTAAATGAAAAGTACTACTCCAGCGAACAATAAATGATAAGAAGGCAAAATAGCCTTATTGCTGATACGGAGATAATTTGAGTGGTCTGGATAGAAGATCAAAGTGGCCACAACATTTCCCTAAGCCAAAGTCTAATCCAGAGCAATGCCCTAACTATCTTCAATTCTATGAAGGCTGAGAGAGGTGAGGAAGCTGCAGAAGAAGAATTTGAAGCCAGCAGAGTTTGGCTCATGAGATTTAAGGAAAGAAGCCATCTCCATGACATAAAAGTTCAAGGTGAAGCATCAAGTGCTGAGGTAAAAACCTGCAGCAAGTTATCCAGATCTAACTAACATTATTAATGAAGGTGGCTACACTAAACAACAGAGTTTTAATCTGGATGAAACAGTCTTCTATTGGAAGAACATACCATCTAGGACTTTCGTAGCTAGAAAGGAGAAGTCAATGCTTCAAAGCTTCAAAGGACAGGCTGACTCTCTTGTTAGGGGTTAATACTGCTGGTGACTTTCAGTTGAAGCCAATGCTCATTTACCATTCTGAAAATCCTATGGCCTTAAGAATTATGCTAAATCTACTCTGCCTGTGCTCTGTAAATGGAACAAAGCCTCGTGACAACACATCTATTTATAGCATGGTTTACTGAATATTTTAAGCCCACTGTTGAGACTTACTAAAGAGAAAAAAAAGATTCCTTTCAAAATATTATTGCTAATTGGTAATGCAGCCAGTTACCCAAAAGCTTTGATGGAGATGTACAAGGAGATTAATATTGTTTTCATACCTGCTAATACAACATCCATTCTGTAGCTCATGGATCAAGGAGTAATTTTGACTTTTAAACCTTATTATTTAAAAAATGCATTTTAGAAGGCTATAGCTGCCATTGTGATTTTTCTGATAGATTTGGGCAAAGTCAATTGAAAACCTTCTGGAAAGGCTTCATCATTCTAGATGCTCTTAAGGACATTTATGATTTCTGGGAAGAGATCAAAATATCAATATTACTAGGGGTTTGTAAGAAATTGATTTTAACTCTCATGAATGACTTTGAGGGATTCAAGACTTCAGTGGTGAAAGTCACTGCAGATGTGTGGAAATAGCAGGAGAAGTAGAATTAGAAGTGGAGCTTGGAAATGTGACTGAATTCTTACAATCTCATAATACAACTTGAATGAATGAGGAATTGCTTCTTATAGATGAGCAAGGAAAATGGTTTATTGAAATGGAACTTACTCCTGGTGAAGATGCTGTGTGCATTGCTGAAATGAAAACAAAGAATTTAGAATATTACATAAATGTAGTTGATAAAGCAATGGCAGGATTTGGTAGGATTGACTCCAATTTTGAAAGAAGTTCTGTGGGTAAAATTCTATCAAACAGCATTGTATGCTACAAAGAAATCTTTTGTGAAAAGAAGAGTCAATTGATATGGCAAACTTCATTGTTGTCTTATTTTAAGAAATTGCCACAGCCACCTCAAGCCTTCAGCAACAGCCACTCTGATTACTCAGCAGCCATCAACACTGAGGCAAGAGCCTCTACCAGTAAAAAGATTACACCTGGCAAAAGGCTCAGATGATTGCTCACAATAAAATGTTTTTTAATTAAGATATGTACTTTTTTGAGACTAATGCTATAGCACACTTAGACTAAAGTATAGTGTAAACATAACTTTTATATGCACTAAGAAACCAAATAATTCGTGTAACTCACTTTATTGCAATATTTGCTTTATTGTGGTGGTTGAGAGCTGAGCCCTGAGTATCTCTGAGGTATCCCTGTTTAACACCCCAAATGACATTTCCTTTCTCAGTCAGTACAGTCCGCCATCCACTCCCTTGCCACAGACTTAGACACTAACTAGTTTGTGGTTAGTTTTGCTTCTTCCTGAAATTCATGTACATGGAATTATGCAGAAGACATCCTTTTGTGTCTTCCTTCTTTCCCGTAGTATATGTCTTTGAGATTCTCTAAAATAGTATTATGGTAATATAACAAATAAATCATTTTTGCTGAAGTGCATTTGTTTCAGGAAAGATGAGCACAAGACTGATGACCAAAGCCAATGGTTTGTTGCATTTGGCATTCCTAGAGTAACACATGCCTTGTGATTGTACAGTTCTTCCACCATTTTTGTCTCTCTATATGTTTTAGATTATAATCATCACAAAAGTACAAAATTAAAAATTTTAACAAATCATTTGTGGATATGTAAAATCTGTGGACCTCAATTTGGAATATAGTAACTCAGAAGGAGAAATTTTCTAATACCCAACTAAATAAAGCATGATAGATATATGAGTAAATGCCTTCCTAGGGGCCTTTCACTAGAAAACTCTTTCAGAAGAGGAGAAGTAAAACATCTCTTTCACCACTTCACAACTTGTCTAAGAACTGGTGCTGATTCTAGAACACATTTGTTTTTAGCTAATGGGTTGTTTACTTTTAGCTTACTTGGACAAAATTTGAGCTTATGCCATTAATGCTGACAATACTTGCAGGTTCTTCAGAAACTGCATCTGCGTTCAGCACTATATTTCAGAGAAAGTTACAATGGGGACACTGCAAATAACTAGAACAATACCCATACTGTCAGGATAATGGTCTTCTTTTGTAACCGAGTGAATTGATAAAAAGGATTGACATTAGCCTAGCTTTGCTCTCAGGAGGGCTGTTAGGAAGGCTATGTAATGAAATTGGGGACAATAAAAGGACCCTGTCATGCCATTTGTAAAATTCTTTATAGCAGCACTTGAAATTAAATACATTTTTTATAGCTATGCTTATATTGTAGTTTTATTCAAGTACTTATTTTGAGATCTTTGGGGAAGAGCGTTCTTACAGGCATAGAGAAAGTTGTAAAAGTGAAGTGAAAGTAGAAATAAATAAATGATTGCACTTAAATAGTATTTCTCTGGTTTAGAATGCTCCAATAGAGACAATATAAACCAATAATTAATAATTTGTCAGTTAGAAAATAACTTATTTCCTTTATTTATGTGTAGAGCCAAGCTCTCTTTTCATCTCAGAAAGAAAACAAACATAAGCATGTTCAAATTCATACTATTGGAGGAAACTTCCTGAATGTAAAATGTATTTCAGTGGTTTTAAATGTTGAACACAACAATTTCATCTCTTACTGAAAAATTATAATACAGTATGAATCATAATAAACAGGTTGGGTAGTTTTTATTACTTTAATCCCAAATGGCCATGTAACGAAATAAAAGTTCTAAATCCTCCTTTAGACTTAACTTAGCTTTCCTTTTAGGTAGATGCTTATGACTTCTCAGGGAATGATCTTTTACCATACTTCTCATTATTTTATGGTTTTCTAAGTTTTGGGTAATACTTAAATAAAATATAATCAACCTACCACCCATCTCACCATACAAACTAACCAACCAATATTCAAACAATTTGGTACTAAAGTCTTTTTCCATGAAGAGTAAAAAATAAGTTCTTTTAAATGTCTAAAGGAGTTATAGATTTCTCATCTCATAAAACTATATTTATTGAATAAGAAATATAAAAGAATGAAAAAGTATAGAAAGAATTAATTTTAGGTAAAAGAATAGACATTACCCGAAAATGTTTGCTAAATACTGGAAAGGATCAAACTTTTTGTTACTAATGCATGCAGCTATAATGAATCACACTTTCTAATTTTTTGATTTGTTTTTTGTAGTAGTCATTAGTACTATCTGACAAATATTTTCAATTCTCCTCTCTGAGATCACTGGAACAGCCCTCTCCAGCCCATTAAAGTTAGTTGTGACCCTCTGGTTTGCTTTGGCCAGTAAAATGTAAGAAGTGATATGGGTCACTTCTAGAAGAAAGTTTTAGGAGCAAGCGTGTGACTTGCCTCTGTCTTTCTCCCTGGTGTATTGATTCCAGGTAGTGGCTTCTGCATTATCCTGGTTCCCAGAATGAGGATGACCTGGGGCAGAGCCATAGCTAGAGTAGGGTAGACAAGGAATGTGAATGAGAAATACACCTATCTGTTTAAGGGCACTGAGATTGGGGTACTTCTGTTACTGAGCCGTTCTTCACTGGTGGAATGTCATTTCATCTGCTGTCTATGGCAAGGATCAACACGGACAGACAACAACTCATATCCATTCACATGCTCAGAGTCTAAGTGAGGACATAGGTAGGAAAAAAAGGCAAGAGAGGTAGGGAAAAGTAGAGGTGAGTTACAGGGAAGTGAAAGAAGAAACATTTAGGGGAGGGAAAACAAAGACTAGAATTTTGATTATTTTCAATTCAAATAATTGTTCTCTAGGGTATTCATTTTCCATGTATAAAGCATATGTCATTAAGTAAAGAACTTGAATAGATAAGTGGCCAATAGAGATATGAAAAAATGCTCAACATCATTAATCATTAGGGAAATGCAAGTTAAAACCACACGGAGATATCAACTTACTTCTGTTAGAATGGCTTTTATTAAAAAGTCCAAAAACAACAAGATTTTGGCTTGGATGCAAAGAGAAAGGAATGCTTATACACTGTTTGTGGAACTGCAAATTAGTACAACCTCTGTAGAAAACAGTATGGAGATTTCTCAAAGAACTAAAAGTAGACCTACCACTCAATCCAGCAATCCTACTGCTTTCCTTTCCTACCCAAAGGAAAAGAAGTCATTTCATCAAAAAGACACCTGAACTCGAATGTTTATTGCAGTACAATTCACAATTGAAAAGATGTGGATTCAACCCAAGTGCCCATCAATTCATCAGTGGATTAACAAAATGTGGTATGTGTATACCACGGAGTACTACTTAGTCATAAAAAAGGAGGGATTAATGTCTTTTGCAGCAATTTAGAATGAGCTAGAGACTATCATCCTAGGTGAAGTATCTCAAGAATGGAAAAACAAATACCACATGCACTCTTTAATACACTGGTACTAACCAATGGGCACACAAGTGCACAGAGGTAAGTAAAAGTCAGCGAAAATCAAGCAGGGCTGGAGGGAGGAGGCGAGGGGAAAAAACCCACCTAACAGGTACGATGAACACTATTCAGGTGATGGGCACATTTATAGCCCTGTCTCAAGCCACGTGTCAAAAATATCTGTACCCCTTAATATTTTGAAATAAAAAAAAAAAGAACTTGGAATGGAAAGCATAAAAACTTATTTTAAGTAAATTCCCATGTTAATTTTGTACACATATAGAATGACCAGAGAGTGAAAGAGCCTATAAAAATCTTGTCTGGAAGATGAGACTAGACCAGACAAGGAGACAAGACTGGACTAGGAAGAGGAGAACAGACAGGATGAGGAAGAAGAGACCAGACTGGAGGAGGAAGGGATGAGACCAGCCAAGGTCAATTTGTTTACGATCTTTAAGGGGCCAAAAGCCTGATCTTTTTAACTTTACATCTCTTAGCATGGTACCTGGTAAGACAGAGGGTCCTGGAGGTGTGATGATTGATTGATTCAATCTCACTTTCCCTGAGCACCTTCAATGAGTTGAGCTAAGCACTGGAACCACAAGGAATAATTAGACATAGTCCTTGCCCTCCAGGAGTTCTGAATTTAGTACAAGGAGGAGGTATGAAAATGAACACTTTATAATATAACTTGGGCTTTAATAGAAATCTGAGCAAATTTTTGTGGGATTCCAGAGGGTTGGAGGTTTGGAGAGATGGGATGTGGAAAGGCACCTCAGAGGAGATGACATCTGAATCGAGTTCTTAAAGAACAAATAGAAGTTCCTAGGCAGAGAAGTGGGCATGAGGAAAAGGTGTCCAGGGAAGAGGTATTCCAGGTGGAGAGAATGAGATTATATATTAATAATTATAAAATTAAAAATAATATCACCATTTCCTGTTCTTCCTGTGGCCTCATCACAAGCTCCTTTCTCTTTGTTTTCCCCTGCCTCATCTATCAGTGGAATCGTCATAGTGGTTTAGAGTACAGGCTCTGAGTTCTGAAGGTTTTTGGTTCTGCCAGATGGGGTGCGTCATGCCTATAATCCCAGTGACTTGGGAGGCTAAGGCAAGAGGATTACTTGGGTCTAGGAATTTAAGACCAGCCTGAGCAACATGGTGAAGCCCCATCTCTACAAAAATAGAAAACTTAGCTGAGTGTGGTGGTGCACACCTGTATTCCCAGCTACTCGGGAGGCAGAGGCAGGAGAATCACTGGAGCTCAGGAGTTGGAGGATGCCATTAGCTGTGATGATGCCACTGCATTCTAGCCTGGGCAATAGAGTGAGACTTTGTCTCAAATAAACAAACATGCAAAAGGATTTGGTTGGGCTACTTACTACACACATGACCTTGAGCAAAATCACTTACATTTTACAAATAAGGACAATAATGTATTTGCCTTATAAGATTGTCAAGAACATTAAACAAAATTACAAACACAAAAAGTGTTCCTGGTATAAGGCAATTCTCAAGAAACGTTGGCTGCTATTATTTTTATTGTCATAATCAAGAACCTTTAAACACTAAGGAATAGAAAACCAAACTCAAACTGGAAAAAAAAAAAAAACTCGTGTTCTAGTGTGAAATAACTGATTGTGGTCTTAATTGTTTCTGTGGGAAATTCAGAGACTACCGATAGTAACTGGCAAATGTAGCTAATGCAAATTGAGATGAAACATACCAAATACGTTTGCATGATGACAGCTACTACAACATATGTTGAAAAGTAGGAAATTCAGATACTTGAACATTTTGTCTGAGATATCATCCATCAGCTGTATGGACTCAGTATTTATTTTGCTTTTAAGACACTGCTAAGAAAGAACATTCTAATTCTAAATAACTCAATTTGTCTGCTCCTAAAATTACCCATTCAATACCAACAGAAAAGATTGCACACATTAACTATGCTGCAAACAAACAAACAGAATCAAAACAAAAAGACAGATGCAGTCACATTCTTTCATTAGATTATAAAGCTAATTCAATTCAAGAATGATTCATATTTGCCACATGCTTTGAAGCATTGTTCACATCATCCAACAAAGAAACACAAGAACAACAGTTAACTGTCTCAGAACGCTTTCAAATTGCTGAGACTTTTTCCAAGTGCTTTAATATAAGAAATTATCTAATCCTCTCCACCACACTACTAGGTGGGAAGTACTATATTCCCAGTTATAGATGAGAAAACTGGGCAAAGTGAAGTTAAGTAACTTGCTTAAGGTCCCCTGGAGAAGTAGAGAAGGCAAGAATCAAGCCCAGGTAACTGGGCCCTGGGACTCATTACTCTTCTACTTTGCTGTTCTTGGAAAGTTGGCAGCAAATCAGAAGAACCCAGACACTAAGTCGGAGTCAGATTTCCTATTAAGGTGATGAGCTCTTATTTTGTCTTTAAAATTTATCTTCTCACCCTCCATGGTGAAATCATTTTTATTTTGCCATTGTTATTTTAGACTTGATTAAAATGCATACAGAATTTTTAAATATTTGTAAGCATGATATAATATATAATTTTGTATTTTATTTATTCTTTTTCCACTAAGTAATTTCTATATATCAATGTAGTTTTTAAAAATTATGCATTTTTAAGGGCTGTCTAATATTCCATGGGGTTGTGATATACCATAATTTATTTAATTATCTTTAATTTTTGGCCTCTTAAATTGCTCTCATTCATTTTATTTTATAATGGATTTAATGAACTATTTCCTTAGGACATATTATATGTTATCATAGATTTACTTATCATTCATGATTTTTTTTTGCCAAATTTTGTTCTAATTCATCCTGTCATCAGTGTATAAGTGCAATAGTGTTACCATAACTTTGACAGCACTTGGAAATCATTAGTTTAGATTTTTTTGTTAGTTTGTAAGGTAGGGAATGGTATATGCTAATTAATTGGTTTCTTTGATGTCATAAATCGATCATAAATTGGTAGAAATTGATGCCATAGGCTCTGATGTGCTAAAAAATATGTAGCATCTTTATTTCCTATTGTGCTCTGATCTTTTTGTGCGCCAGTTCATATGGTATCTCTTCCTGTTTAAGATTGTTTAGTATTCACTCTATTCAATATTAAATTCTCTATTGGAACAGATTTCGCTCTGTAAGATTACTCAGGTCTTTTTAGATAATTGCTTATTCTTCTACACTAGGCTCACCTCAATCTCCTCCGCCTTTGCATATTGGAGTCTGGAAATCAAATAGGGGCTATTCTCTCCTTAAGGTGGAAGGGCAGGAGCAGGCTCCGGATCTTTGCCTGTGCCCTAGACATTCAGTAATTTCTACTGGAGAGTGGCTGATTTAGTTCTGCTTTTCGTAGTGGTGAAAACTGAGGTATGACTGATGCCACTGATGACTTCTGGCTTTTGGCAGTGACTACCAGCCCCTCTAAAAAAGCTCATGCCCTCAACAGTAAATCCTCACACACAGCAGCCACTGTGCCCTGACCTGAGGCCTCTCCTTGCTCTCCTGTGACACCCCTCCCCCAGCAAACACAAACCCTCTTTGGGGATGTGTGGCACCGTATGGGTCTGCCGCAAACACTGCACAGGCCACAGGAGGCCTGGAGGGCTGCTTCCAGGTCAGCCATCCTCCACAACCAGTGCAGCTCTACTATCCTGCACCATGCCATTACTGATCACGTGAGGACTGTGACATTCCTTTTGGTTTTGTTTGTTTATTGTTGCCCATCCTTTTATTTTCAATCTTAGAGAATTTTTTTTTTACATCTATGTCTCTTGTAAACATCCCAGGGTTGGCATTTTCTTTTGCACTATGATTTAATCTGAACTTTTTTTTTTTTCTTTAACGGGTGAGTTAAACTCATATTTAATTCTATGTGATATATGCTGGGTTTTCATTCTGTCATATGCAGCATTTTCTCTTTATATGGATTGTAAAGTCTTTTACTTCATGGTTAGTTTTCGTTTTTTGTTTGTTTTTGCGATTCTTATTAGAGTTAGGAAGTTATCTATTTTTCTCTACCTCTCCCTTGCTTTTCTTCCATCATTCAATTTTAGTCAATAGTATGCTTTTTATTATATGTGCTTGTTCTTTTAAATACGCTAATACTCTATTTCTTGACTTATTTTATAAATTTTCTAATACATTACTTATTTATTTTTAATGATATTTTATTACCTCCAGCTCTAAAATGTATTGTACAGCACTGTTATTGTGTCCCAACTTTTTTTTCTTCTGCTTTCAATGTTGTAAAAACCCTATTGTTGCTACATAAATAGTATTATATTTTGTTACCATGTTTTTTCTATCAGTTTTTGTCTTACTTAAGCAGTTAAATATTTTATTTATTTTATTTTACTTTTTTTAGAGAAGGGGGACTCTCTCTGTCATCCAGGTTGGAGTGCAGCTTGCTGCAACCTCAAACTACTGGGCTCAGCCTGCTGAGTAGCTGAAATTACAGATTCATGCCACCACACCTGGATAATTTATTTTATTGTATTTTTTGTAGAGATGGAGTCTCACTATGTTGCTAAGGCTGGTCTCAAATTCCTGGGTTTAAGTGATCCTCCTGCCTCAGCCTCCCAAAGTGCTGGGATTACAGGAATGAGCTACTGCACCCAGCCTCAGTTAAGTATTTTAAATGCTCATTTGGGGGCTTTTTTTTGTGAATTTCTCTAGTCATATTTATTAGTTGATGTTAGAAATCTAGCAATTTCTTCAAGAAAAGCTTATTAGAACAATATTACCAGAGTTATAGTTATTGCATGTTCAAACTGTTTATCTGTAGTGTTTATAACAGAGGTAATGTTTGGCTGGGTATAAATTTCTAGGCTTAAAATTTTTAACCTGGGTACTTTGTAAATGTTGCTCAGTCACCTTCTGATACTGAATGTTGTTGGTACAGAGAAATCTGAAGTCATCCTGACTTTTCCCTTTATATTTAGGGTGATTTTATAATACATCTTCAAGAATGATGCACTATTGACAGGAAATAGAACAATAACTGCACAGGACACTGGAAAAATGAGTGTAGCCCAGGACTTCCCTTCTCTGAAATTGGAATCTATGGATACCTAACTTATTAGTGGCATTCATTTATGTATGGTTGATTTTGTTTTCCTTAGGAAACTTGAATTATGTGCATGTTGGCTCTCTTTTAACAGTGTGTATTTCAATTATTTTATCTCCAGTAATTTAAATATCTCTAAAATTTCCATTATAGTTTATTTCCTCTCATTATCTTTTATGTTGTTTTCCAGTGTTTAGTTTCTTTTACTCCTTCTAATTTTGTCTTTATTTCCTTTATGTGTCTGTGTGTTTTTTTGTTTTGTGTGTGTCTGTGAGAGACAGAGAGAGTTCTGCCAACTCATGCTTCGTGTACACTTGTTGTCTTGCCATTTCTCTGCTAAATTATTTTTTTTATTAACAGGTAAAGTAATGTCTTTATACTTAACAAAAATAAAATCCACATTGAAGCAAACAGCGGAGTATTTAAGTAATTAAATACCATACCAACTTTTGGAAATATACAAAAACTCGCAGAAACATAATCATGCATATAGCAGCCATATATCTATACATAGAAATTTATTCTTTACTGACATAATATTCTTTATTTTCAAGTTTCTAGGTATCACTTACTAAAGTTTACTCCGTATTAGATAATGAAGAAAAGTTCAATAAGAACAAAATGCAATTGTGAATTGGGCTGCTGTAAACATTCAAGTGCAGACGTCTTTTTTATAGAATGTCTTTTGTTCTTTTGGGTAGATGCCCAGTAATGGGATTGCTGGGTCAAATGGTAGATCTACTTGTATCTCTTTAAGGTATCTCCATGTTGCTTTCCACAGAGGTTGCACTAGTTTGCAGTCCCACCAACACTGTATGAGTGTTCCTATCTCTCCACATCCACGCCAACATTTATTGTTTTGGGATTTTTTGATAAAGGCCATTCTCACTGGAGATAAGTGATATCTCATTTTGGTTTTGATTTGCATTTCCCTGATGATTAGAGATGTTGAGCCTTTTTTCATATGTTTCTTGGCCATTATTCTGTCTTCTTTTGAAAAGTTTCTCTTCATGTCCTTTACCCATTTTTTGATAGGGTTGTTTGGTTTTTTCTTGTTGATTTTCCTGAGTTCTGAATAGATTCTAGTTATCAGCCCTTTATCGGATGTGTAGAATGTGAAAATTTTCTCCCATTCTGTAGGTTGTCTGTTTGCTCTTGTGACAGTTTCTTTGGCTGTGCAGAAGCTTTTTAATTTGATCAGATCCCATTTATTTATTTTTATTGTTGCTGTGATTGCCTTTGGGGTCTTCTTCATAAATTCTTTGCCTAGGCCAATGTCTATAAGAGTTTTTCCAACATTTTCTTATAGAATTCTAATAGTTTCACACCTTAGGTTTAAGTCTGTTACCCAGCGTGAGTTGATTTTTGTGAGAGGTGAAAGGTGTGGCTCCTGTTTCAGTCTTCTACATATGGCTATCCAGTTTTCCCAGTAGCATTTATTGAATAAGGATTCTTTTCCCCAGTGTATGTTTTTGTCTGATTTGTCAAAGATTAGATGGCTATATGAGGATGGTTTTATATCTGGGTTCTCAGTTCTGTTCCACTGGTCAATGTCCCTGTTCTTGTGCCAGTACCAAGCTGAATTGATTACTGCAGCCTTGTAGTATAGTTTGAAGTCTGGTAAATTGACACCTCCCATTTTGTTTTTATTGCCTGATTGCTTTGGCTATATGTGATCTTCTCTGGTTCCATATGAAGTGTAAAATTATTTTTTCTCTATCTGTGAAAAATGATGTTGGTATTTTAATAGGGATTGCATTGAATCTGTAGATCACTTTGGGTAGTATAGACATTTTAACAAGTTGATTCTGCTGACCCACAAAGATGTGGAAGCAACCCAAGTGCCCATCCATACACGAGTGGATAATAAAATGTAGTATATGTATACCATGGAGTGCTATTCAGCCATAAAAACAATGGTGATCTAGCACCTCTTGTATTTTCCTGGATAGAGCTGGAACCCATTCTACTAAGTGAAGTATCCCAAGAATGGAAAAATAAGCACCACATGTACTCTCCAGCAAACTGGTTTCACTGATCAACACCTAAGTGCACACATAGGAATAACATTTATTGGGTGTCGGGCAGTTGGGAGCGGAAAGGAGGGGATGAGGATACACAAACAAAATGAGTGCAATGCACACCATCTAGGGGATGGACACGCTTGAAGCTCTGACTGCGGGGGGGAGAAGGGCAATGTAACCTAAACATCTGTACCCCCATAATATGCAGAGATAAAAAAAAAGAGAACAAAATACAAAATGATCCAGATATCTTTTTGCTGACCATAATGTAATAAATGAGAAATTAATATCTAAAGTAAGCACGAAATCTTGGAAATTACAAAAAATCTCTCCCAAATGACTGCTGGATATAATAAAAAATTAAAATTACAATTATACAATAGATAATAGCAATAATTAGTACATTATTTAGCAAAATTAATGTAATATGACCAAAACTCCTCACATAGAAATTTATAGCCTTATAAGTTTCTATTATTAAATGAGGAAAAATGAAAAGAAAACAAACTTTTAGCAAAAGACATTAGGAAAGAACAACAAAACTTATCTAAAGAGAGAATATAAAAGGAACAAATATGCTTAAAATCAGTATCAATATATTGAAATAGTGAAATAAGAGACTTTGTGAAAATGCTGGGTTAATTATTTGGAGAACAAAATAATGTCAAACCAATAGTCCAATTTTTTTTAAAAGAAAGGTAATTTGAAAATTTTCTGGATCTTTTCAAAGGTGAAAGTGTTTCCATTTTTGAAAATGCAATACAGTTTTTGTTTAATTTATGTCTTAAAATGAGGCCTACCCTGAATTCCCTTTTAAAAACAGAATCATTTTTCCAGCATTTCTTATCCCCCTTACTCTGCTTTATTTGTTTCTGTAATTCTTATCACCTTGTAACATACTATAGTGATGGGATTAAGACCACTGGGACTTAATGATGCCATGTCTGAGGCTGTGAGAGGAGAGGAGGTGAAGGAATTGCCTGAGCAGAAGCCTGAAATAAGGGCAGATGTTAACTGCCTAGTTGGGGGACATATATCAGCAATCTGGGAGTGCAGCAAAGCATGCTCCAACCTCAGAGCCTAAGGGGTCTCATGCATGAATAGCCGTGGGCAGCCTGACATGAAAACTTCTCATGGCTGTAGAGGTAGACTGCCATATGTCAGCCCGGGAGAAGGGTCTCAGAGCTTCCATTGTTTGAACAGTGGGCCAAGTTCCTTCTCGCCCTTTATCTCAACAATGCCTTAGTTAATATAAAACCAGTCTCCCAGTGGAAAGCATGTAGTTACTTTGTTCCTTGATTGAATGGGTCACAGCTACTGAAGTTAGAGATTGATATCCATGTACATAGCTTGAGCTTGGGATAAAATTAGTTTACCTTGGTGAAAAGGATTGTATCTACTGAAGAATTATGTGTTTTTCACTTCTAGAAAGGAGAAGGAAATTAGCTAGCACATCTTGTGATTTTTGGGGGAGCCCCGAAACCTTTGATCATTGTATCCCATGATTTTTTCACATGAGATCATTGTGTTTTGCAACATGGCAAAGAGAATAAAAAGCAAGTGCTGGGTTTCAGTCACCGACACCTTGGCACCAGAGTGTTGGTGGTCCCCTGACTTCCCTGCTGTCTTAAATACTATTTCTGTTTCCGTGTCTTTGTTTCATTAATCTCTTGCAACACAGTCTGCCAGGGAACCCTGTCTTTATTGGGGACGTCACAAATCCCCGATACTATAGAATTTTTAAAAATAATTTTCATTGCTTATTTTTTCTTACCTAGCCTCACCTAAAATATAAGGTCCATGGGGACAGAGATTTTCTCTAGTTATTCACTAGAACAGTTCATGGCACATAGTAGGTGCTACATAAATATCGACCGGAGAAACAAATAAAAGTAATTCAGCCTTTGTGGCAATAATAATAACAAAATATAATACACAAAAAAGCATAAAAATAAGTCAATGTTATTGTTTATTCCTTCACAATTTACAACAAGAAAACAGAAACAAGGAATTAAGTGATTTCTCTAACATTTCAGAGTCCCATCGATGGGACAAGGACTATAGTTTGTATGTTCTTGCCCCATTTGTTGTCTCACTATATATATGGCCTTTTTTGTCCCAAAGCTAAGCAATTGATCTTTGATTTTCATCTCTCTGGAATATCAGATTCCAAATTTTTCCACACATAAGATAAAAATTCCAAAGCATAGGAAAATCAATATGGCTAGTTAGTAGTAGAACTGGTGACCATAGCCCCACAGGTATCACCTACTCCTATTATACTCAAAGGCATAAACCAGAAGAATAATCAGCTGTGATTCATCCAGAGTTGGTTCATCCACCAGAGTAGTTTGCTTTTTAATTACAAAAATCTTCTTAAGGTGTTAAATCATAAATCTTTGCTAAATTTTTATTAGTTATCTCTTGCTTGGCTAGAGTTCATCTTCTAGTAGTTTCCTCAAAAAGGCTTTTGTAAATAATGTTCTCTAACCCTTGCTGTTCAAAACTGGTGATAGCTGTTCTACCTACAGGGAAGGTTGGGTGACACTTTGTTTTCTTGAATGTCCTATGTGCTGTTTCACTGTCTTTTGGCATTGAATGTTCACGTGAAAAAGTCTGATGCCAAATTGATTTTCTTCTTTTTTAAGTGACTTAATCTTTTTGCATATCTGACCAATACATTATATTTTCATCTTTAAAATCCGTTATGTTTATAGGATATGTGTTAGTGTTGACCTTTAGGTTATTTTTTCTCTGCAGTTGATAAGCCACTCTAATATGTTGAAGCAAGCCTTTTTTTTTTAATTTCAGGAACTTTTCCTTGAATTATGTTTTAATTTCAGATTTGTTTTTCTTTTCTTTCTTTCTTTCTTTCTTTCTTTCTTTCTTTCTTTCTTTCTTTCTTTCTTTCTTTCTTTCTTTCTTTCTTTCTTTTTTTGGTAGAGACAGGGGTCTAACTATGCTGCCCAGGCTGGGCTCAAATTCCTGGCCTCAAACGATCCTCTCACATCAACCTCCCAAAGTGCTTGGATTATAGGCATGACCTATTGTGCTGGGCCTCTTTTTGTTTTCTTTTCAGGAGTCTCCAATCATGCTAGTTCGGATTGCCTATACCTATCATCTACATTTTTATTTTCCTCCAATTCTTTTGCTCTTTCTCTGACTTTATTTGCTTTGTATTTTGTTCTTTATCATTTCTTTTCACAAGTCTCTTATGGGGCTCTCTGTAGGATCTATTACCTATTGAGTTCCCTGTAATTTTTATCTTCATTTCTGAAATGATTTTGATGTCTGTCTTTTTTTTTTTCCTCCAAATTATGCCGATTCCTATTTCATAGTCTCTTTTTTTATGAGAACCATCCCCTGATCTTTGGCCATATTTTCCCTAAATTATTTTATTTTCCCTCTACAATCTTTTTCATAGTTATGATCTTTCCTTAAGAGCATTGAGTTACAATTTTCATCTGCTTTGTGGTGACATTAGTTTCTTTTTTTCTGGTAAGCCTTTTTCATCTATAAGAAAGTGTTTCTTTTTGATATTTTTTCTTCTTATATCTTTGTATGGATGCTTGCTTATTTTTTTTTGTTGTTACTCATATTGTAATGAGCTGGATTTTCCTAGACTAAGGTTGAGTATTTCTTTTCTGTAATGCTTGGGACCAGAAGTGCTTTGGATTTTGGATGTTTCTGGATTTTGGAATATTAGCAGTTTTTCCAGTTGAGCATTCCGAATCTGAAAATCTGAAATCCAAAATATTCCTTTGAACATTAGGTCAGCATTCAAAAAGTTTCAGGTTTCGAAACATTTTGGATGTCAGATTTTTGGATTAGGGATACCTAACCTGGCTGGAGTTCACCTCAGCATGTAAGATGGGGCCAGAGTAGACCCATTATTCAAATGTTCCCTCCTTACAAATCGATGGATTGCTTCTGAATTGGCATGCCTCCTCTGATTCTCAGAAAGAAACCTGGTTCTGGACGACTTCTGCCTTTATCCTTGGACTTTCTTAGTTTTTTCACCAGGAATAAAGGTCCTGTTTTCCACAATGATACACTCACGTTTCAAAGATTTATCTTGCTGGTGCTTCCTAGATCTGCCACCTCTGTTCTCTCCCTCCTTTCCACGCCTGGAAACTGCTTTCTCCAGTGTTCAGGAGCTGGTCAAGGCAGCCTGCACAATCCTTCCTTTTTACAATAGGTTGTCTTCTAGTGGGAGTATTTTGAGGGCATGTACAGGATCGGCCACTACCTTCATGGTGGTCTTTTTTTTTTTATCACAGGCAGCATCATCACTGTCTCCTGAGCCCTTTCTCTGCCTGGCCCATTCCTCTCAATTGCCAGTTGCCATGCTCACATGTAATCTGGAGTTTGTGAGTTTCTTATTCTCTATGTTTAGTAGCTATGTACTTCAGGTTTTTATCTTTCTCTTTTATCTTTCACGGTTTGTCCTGTATGTTTTTCCAGTAGCATAATTCAGAATTAAGCTGCCACCGTTTTCCTAGTAGATGAAAATATCTCTTTGCTGAGTTTTACATTTCTGTTTTAGGGTACTCCTTCATATTGGCTACAAATTACTGTTATATATTAATTACATATATTAATTCATAGTAGAATGTTTGTAGCGTTTTTACTCATTTTGTGTCTGAGGATATGTTTTATACTTTTTTCCCCCCCAAAATTTCCTCACATTTTGTTAATGCTATACTCTCTCCTTTTTATTTCTTATGGTAGGAAAGTTGGATTTTCTTGAACCATTTTTAGGACATTCTTTTAGCTGGGGAAAAAAGTAGTTTCCAGGCATTGTAATTACAAGTTCTCTGTTCTGTTGCTGCAGAGATAAACTCTTCTCGGCTCTGATGTATCTTTGTATTTCTGTGGGCCAGTTGGCCTCCTCTGTCTACCTAAACCAAACTACATCCAGAAGGATCTCTGCTGCCAGCCATGTTCTCCCTATTCCCTCACTGACTACTGCAATCAAGGCATGTGGCCTCCGTTCCAAGGTAGACTCACTTTCAACAACTAAATAATTGCTAGTGAATTCTGAGATCTGCTGCTGTCATCTCTCCACCCCTAACCCCCAAAGTCTCTGCCCTGCTTAATCTTAGCTCTGTCTGATTTTGGCCTTGCTCACAGCAGATCCCACTGAAGTTGTGGTAGACAAGCATTGTGCCTCATCTTCAGAACACAGGTGCCACTTTGAGAAATCCACAGTCGCTCAGGCCCCCTGACACTTCTAATGGCATTTTCTGTATGGCTTTTGCCAGTTTTCAGATCTTTCTGAGGGCCTTATGTGTATTTTAGATTTGGCAGATTTTTATTCCTCCTAATTTCATTGAAAATGGAGCTTGTATATATTTTCCACGTTGCTTTGTATGTGTTTCAGGAAGAGAAAGGGAAAATGCTGATCCAAGTGGTCAACATGCACATTTCAATTGTAATCTTATGTTTGTTTTGTTCAAAACACTTCTTAGGATTTAGTATCTCTTCCCTAGCTATTTTCTTAGTGATAAAGAAATGATTATGCCTTTGAAGCTGTTATATCTAAGTGTTCTGTTAATTTCTGCTCTTATTCATATACAAAATAGGTTTTCTTCCAATACAAAATACTTATAACAAAGCTAATTTTTAATATTTATACTTCCCCTGTAGAAGAAATCAGAGGCACCTCTCTTGGTGACATTTTTGTTGTTTTGAATTAAATATTACATCTATAAAATCTTGGGTTTCTGACATCAGTTAATGAAAACAAAGATATTTTAAAAAATATGTATTGATATGCTATTTCTGAGAGATTTGAGTTGTAAAAGAGAATTAACTTTGGAAAGACATTTAAATCTCACCTTTTTCCACGCTTTGGGGGTATTACTGAAGAACTGCGTGCCCAGACCAATGTCCTGAAGCATTTCCCAAATGTTTTCTTTTAGTAGTTTCATAGCTTCAGTTCTTATATTTAAGTCTTTAATCAGTTTTGATATGTAAATGGTGAGAGGTAGGTTATAGTTTCATTCTGTTACTTATGGCTATCCAGTTTCCTCAGCGCAAGTTCTTAAGAAGACTGTCCTTTCCCCACTGTATGTTCTTGGCACCTTTGTCAAAGATAAGTTCACTATAGTCGTGTTGATTTCATTTCTGGGTTCTCTATTCTGTTTCATTTGTCTACATGTCTGTTTTTATGCCAGCACCATGCAGGTTTGGTTACTACAGCTCTGAAGTATAATTTGAAGTCAGGTAAGGTGATTCTTCCAGTTTTGTTCTTTTTGCTCAGGATTGGTATTCTGGGTCTTTTATGGTTCCATAAACATTTTGGAATAATTTTTTTATATTTCTGTGAAGAATGCCATTGCATTTTTATCTGTAGATTGCTTTGGGTAGTATGGACATTTTAACAATATTGATTCTTCACCCAATCTGTGAGCATGGAATACCCTTTTAAATTTTTTGTGTCCTCTTCAATTTTTTTTCATCAATGTTTTATAGTTTTCATGATAGAGATCTTTCAGCTTTTTGGTTAAGTTTATTCCTAGGTATTTTATTTTATGTGTAACTATTGTAAATGGGATTACTTTCTTGGTTTCTTTTTCAGATTGTTTACTGTTGGTATATAGAAATGCTACTGAGTTTTGTATGTTAATTGTTTAAATTTTTGTATGTTAATTTTTTCCATTATTTCCATTTGCATGGAATATCTTTTTCCATTCCTTTATTTTCAGTATGTATGTCTTTACAGGTGTAGTGTGTCTCTTGCAGACAACATATGGTTGGCTCTTGCTTTTTTTTCATCCATTCAGCCACTTTATGTCTCTGGATTCAGGAGCTTAGTCCATTTGCATTCAGTGTTATTATTGATAGATAAGGATGTACTACTGCCATGTTATTATTTGCTTTCTGGTTGTTTTGTAGTCTTCTCTTTGTTTCTTACTTTCTTCCTGTGTTTCTTTA
>RJWJ010010971.1:0-45622 GCA_004363605.1 Indri indri | reverse complement strand
CCCTTCCCAGCACCTTTTTCCAATAAATCTTTAGCCATGAAGATCTTATTCTGTCCCTGGGACATCCTGTTTAGGTCAGCTCAGGGCTCTTATGTTCTTTATATAACGTAGTAAAAAGGATCTAGAAAAAATAATTCTGTGCTTCATGTGGAGCCAGAAAAGAGCCCTAATAGTCAAAGCAATCTTAAGCAAAAGAGAAAGCAAAGGAAGAAAGGAAATCAAGTGTTTTCGAAAGAACCTACTACATGAAGGGAGGCAAATTCCTGGCAACTTACAGAAAACTTCTTGCTTTTTGGTTTTGTTCTCATCAAACACACAGATCTAGATCCCCACCCCATCCTCTCCACATCTGTGCCTTCTTCTTGTCCTTCAGGCACCCCTCTTTCTCCCATGCTTCTTTCCTTCATCTCCTCCTTTGCTTTTCCAACCTGACTGGTAGAGGACACTTCATTACATGTGTGCATGGAAACTTTGGTGCCCTTAGTCTAGCTCAGTGAACATCTGTCTTTATATGTGCCTTGTTATCAATGTGACACGTAAGCCCTGGGCTTGACTGACGGCAGGTATCATGGGACAGCATTCGTTCTAGGAGCAATGCACTGCTTTTCTGGTGGAGAAAGCAAGAACTAGGCTTCTGACAACCTGGGTCCCAACTCTGACTCTCTTTAGCAGTTTGATCTTGGGCAGTCAAATCTTTATTCTTGGTGTCAATTACAGGTCTTTCAAGAGACTGTATTGGATTAGTTCTCTGTTTTCTTTTCTATGCTAATTTAGTCCAGCCTTCTCATTTTAAGGATAGGGAAGTTATGCTATGGAGAGAGTTATCTACAGTCAAACATCTCATTATCTTGTATTATAATTTGTGTTTATATTACTTCATTTATATAGACCTATTTGTGTAGAATTTTATGTATATGTAAAATAAAGCTATCGAGGATCCCCCCCCACTCAAAATAACACAAAATATTAACCTCGCTAAACTCTTTGTCCTTCAAACAATGCCTTGTCTATGTATACTACAAACCAAAATCTTCCCATGAGTTTTCTTTTATATTGGGAATAAAATGAACAGTTCAGTAGTAGAAGTGAGAGATTAGGATGTTTTGCTGCAGATAAATTATCTAGGGAAAGAACGGAGTAGTCAAGGATCACGTACTTTCTAGAACAGGAAAACAAGAGTGGTATGGCTACTGTTATAAAATGAGCAGGTATTTATTTTTAAAATATTTACTTACAAAATACCTATAAAATGGTTTGTTGGTTCATTTTGTATTGCTTTGCTTTGCTTTGTTTTCGTCTGGGTAACCAAATATCCAAACTGTGCAGATGTGGGTTGTTATCATTCTATTTTATTGGATGTTATGTTACATGCAGAAAGTTACCTACATACACATTCATTCACAAACATATATTCCCAAATGATAAACTATGTTTGATATGTTTGTTATCATTCAGATATAAATTTGTGACTACTTTTTGTACATGTTTTAAGGTTTTATTACAAGAACTTCTGCTTTCCCTAATAAAGACTAGAGGAAATCAGAAATAGGAAAAATTATCTCAGGAGAGGCACCTTAGGCTTGGCTTAGCTATACTATATATTCACTTTAACTTAATTGAGGGGAGAAATTAATTTTGGTGTATGAAAACAACCAAAGTCTATCATGTGAGGGACTTCTCACCGATTGAGTTTAATAGACAAACAAATAGAGTTAGCTAAACTTGAGCCGGACCTCATAATGTGTACTTTTTTTGGACAAAAGCAAACTTGTCTGTTATTATAATCTATGAATATAATCCATAATATTTGAAACTTTGAGCCCTTTAGTAGTTCTTTATTATGCATTGTATGTGTGTAATGGTAGTGGCAGCTAGCAAGTAAAAATGGTTTTTATCTTAAATAATGTTAAAATATTCCCATGTTTATTTCCTTAAGTACCGGTCTGCTGAATTTGCTTGGTAAATATTGCCCCCTTCAGTTCATTCCAAGGGTGTGCGTGGTAGTAAATGGAGCACACAGTCTTTCCCCAGGCTGTGTGAAACGTGGCACCAGGAGGCTCACAGACAAGGCAGCCAAACCCCTTCAAGGCTAATATGATCTCATTGGTCACATGGACATTCCAGTTCTTTCCCAGGCATTATTTCCACATGAGAAAAGATGTTTCCAAGGGAGTCAGGAAACAAAACCAATACACACATAAAGGAAATCATTGACAATTAGATTGCCTTTAGTGGCAGTGAATGATTTGAAACTTGTATACATTTCTCCTAAAATCATATGGGCCCACAAATTACTACAAATAGGAAGATATTGTGAGAGTCCTTTTGCTTTTAGGGGCAGAGAAAGAAATGTAAGCTGAAGCGCATTAAATTCAGCCAACCTTCATTATTGGTTTAATAACTTTAAACCAAAGTTATTTTCACAGTATTCTCTTTATCGAGCAAGCCAGGATATTACAGAAAAGGCTCCTTGTTTGTAGAAGGGATTAGGAGAACTGAGAAAATTTGAGAAAAAAATGCTACTTTTGCAAAGATATAATTTGACATTTTATTTTTTAAAAAACTATTATTAATCATTTGTTCACAGTCATAAAATATAATTGAAGACATTTTGAAATACTCATTATAGGTCTAGGAAACTATTTAGAGATTTCACAAAACATTCCACAGACTTATGCTAACGTTCAAAATAGTTTCCAGAAGGCAAAAGGCTCAGACACAGTTTGTCAGTAGGCAACGTTGTATTGCACAAGTATTCATCCCATTGTTTACTCTGCAAACCTCTTCCTACTATGTTTATTTCCAACAAATTAATAAAACTTAAACCTAGTTTACATTTAATTCTAGAATTTCCTACAAAGAAATCACAACCAATATTATAGACAAAGAAGATAAAAAATAGCTTTTATTCTTCACAACAGGTATTGATAGAAGATGGAAGGAACGTGTTGAATTTCTTTGGCCTTTAATCCCCTGCTTTTAATTTTAATAATTTGTTAATCTTTAGCTCTGTGAGAAGGTAAATATTTAGTCACTATTGCTGAATTTCTATTTTCTATCACCATGGTGGTGTTTGTGTTGGTTTTATTTTTAAATAATGGAAAACTACAAAAAAAAAAATACTTGTATTATTTGTATCTGTGCTTTTATTTGGGATAGCCCACAAAACAAAGATGACTTAAATTTAACATCGGTGGCAATTTTGTTTTTTTAAAAAAACTCAGTTGTAAATTAATTACTTTAAAAATCCACTAGAACACGGTCTACATGTCATTTTGGAAATGCAGAGAAGTAGACAGCAGGAGAAAAAGAGGGAATATGATTCACTTTTGCTATTTATATTCTAAATTTTGCTCCATGTATACTTGTTTCATGATTATATTTTATGAAAACTTTGGATCTTTTCATCTTTCTTAAGCAGCTGTTCATAGTTCCTAAGACACTCTTGTTTTTCCAAATCTGTTTTCTACTCAGAAGTCAAAATGACCATTTTTTTTTTTTTTTTTTTGAGACAGAGTCTCACTCTGTTGCCCGGGCTAGAGTGCCGTGGTGCCAGCCTAGCTCACAGCAACCTCAAACTCCTGGGCTCAAGCGATCCTCCTGCCTCAGCTTCCCGAGTAGCTGGGCTACAGGCATGTGCCACCATGCCCGGCTAATTTTTTCTATATGTATATTTTTAGTTGTCCAGACAATTTCTTTCTATTTTTTAGTAGAGACGGGGTCTCGCTCTTGCTCAGGCTGGTCTCAAACTCCTGAGCTCAAACAATCCTCCTGCCTCGGCCTCCCAGAGTGCTAGGATTACAGGCGTGAGCCACCGCGCCCGGCCCAAAATGACCATTTTGAAATAAATTTGATAATGTTTCTCCCTTTCAATGACTTCCCAATGCATTTAGAAGACAAGCTAAACCTCTATTCATGATCTATGAGGCCTGCAAGATCTCACCTTGGTCTGACCGTCCACTTTTCTCTCATCAAACCCTTCTCCCTCAGTGGGCTCCATTGACAGGGCCTCCTCTCAGTCCCTCAAATGCTGTTTCCTGCTGCAGGATATTTGCACGTGCTGCAGCCTGCTTCTGGAAAGCTTTTACTCATGTTCCTCAGCTGGCAAACATACTGTTCAGCACATTTTGGTTTGACAATTCCTTATAGAGGCCAACCATTTAAGTTGGATCCTCCTAGCTATTCTCTGACACTGCTTTCTTCTCTTCAAAGCACTTATCTTATAAAAATGTTCAGTTATTTATTTGAATGTTCACATGCTACGTATCTGTTTGCCAGTGTCTCCCTAGAGTAGTTGGATGAATAAAGTTATGTATCTAATCAAATTTTAAACAACAGTGGTTAATGTACTAAGCTAATGGTAGATCTCAGCATGAATATGAAATAATCTCGATAACTTAGGCATTGGTTTGTCATCTGACAAATATTTATTGGCCATCTATTGTATGCCAAGAATCATGCTAGGTTCTGAGAATATATCAATTAAAAAAATAAACCTGTTCTCATTTGGCTTATATTCTGAGCATGGATATAGGGGTATAAAAAGTTAAGCAAATAATGAGGTATATTAAAAGGTCAAAAGTGCTACAGACAAAAAACCAAGAAAGGAAAATTAGTAGTTGTGGGGATAAAGGTGAGCAATTTTAACTAAATTAAGCAGGGAAGGCCTCACTAAAGATTTGGTTTCCTTATACCTGGAAAAAAAAATCATTTTGAGCTAATAAAGCAAAAAATAATCACCAGAAATGAGGTACTATGAGGTAGGAGCATCTCAAGGATGAGTTGGAGTAGAAGGAGAAGCAGCCAGACAGGTAGAAGACTGTTTAGGCCATTGGAAGGACCTAGGCTTTCACTCTGGGTCAAAGATAAAGCCATTATAGGTTTTATGGTTTTAATCTGAGAAGTGACATGTTTTACCTGGATCCTTTTGGCTGCAAGGTTGGAAGTATTCTTTAGGAGATCAAGAGTGGAAGCCAGGAGACCATTTCGGATGCTAAGGGAGTAATCCAAGTGACTGAGAACCGATGGTCACAGTCCAAGAGGTAAAAAGTAGTTAGATTTGGAATATGTTACAAATGTTTGATCAGTTTTATCACCAAAGTTTTTTGTGGAAAATTACAGCAGAGAAAGTAACATTAGCAATTAATAGGGCAGTAATTAATCTTAATCATGGAAAAAATTAATCTTAGTCATGGAGGAAGTTTTATTTGCCGGATGTATCTTCAGGGAATATTCTATATTTGGAAGAAGTTTCTTACAGGGATTAATTTGGGGAGAAAGGCAAGTACTAGGGGCTGAATTTAGGAGGAAAAAAATATTTTCCCTGAGAAAATGGGAAAACTTATCCGTTATATTGGCAGGGGGCGGGGAAGCAAAGTTCTGAGAGAAGTGAGACTCCAGGGGTCTGGAGCAAGTGAGATAATGGAAGACAATGTGTTCCATGGCATGGCCATTTCCCTGATGGCCAAATTTTTCAGCACAGCTGCTAAAATCATGAAATGCTTAAATGAATATGTGTGTATGTGTGTATAGGGGTGTGTGGAGGTGTGTGGGTATAAATAATCCATATTGGAATAAGTGGGACAAAGAATCGGAGACAAAAACAGGACATCAGTCATGGAAATTTTCTCATAAAGTCAGGAAATATGAAGCTAAGGGCAGGCTTTCTGCATCTTCACAGATTGGGAGATCTCAGGTGACCTCTGTAAGTAAGCCTAATGAGTTTTAAATATAAAACTTTTGATCCCTAAGGATCTGTCTCAGGGGACCAACCAGGTGAGATGGATAAAGAAGGTATCAAGTTATGAGTGAGATAAAATTTGTCTACCATTATCATTTAAAATAAAATCAAACAAAGCACCCTGAGATCATGGGTATTCACACAATCAAATATGGCCTACCTATTAGGCAACCAGAACTAGCACACCTGACAACAGGCACTATCCGTATTGGTGACAACTACCATATTTCAAAAACCCAATGGTGCAAGTAATTGTTTGATATAACACTGATGTCAAATAATTATTTTTCATAAAATTTCATTGGCATTAAAAAAATATTTCAGGTTGGGCGTGGTGGCTCATGCCGGTAATCCTAGCATTCTGGGAGACCAAGCAGGGAAGATTGCTCGAGGCCAAGGTTTTGAGATCAGCCTGAGCAAGAGCAAGACCTTGTCTCTACAAAAAATGGAAAAATTAACTGGGCATAGTGTCAAACACCTGTAGTCCTATCTACTGGGGAGTCTGAGGCAGGAGGATGGCTTGAGTCCAGCAGTTTTAGGTTACAGTGAGCTATGGTGATGACACCACACTCTAACCCACGTGACAGAACAAGACCCTGTCTCAAAAAAAAAAAAAAAAAAAATCCATGGAAGAATTGTTTTCTCTAGGACTCACACTCTAAAGATAATTGATAGTAATACCAAAATAACTTAAAATCTTACCAGAGGCTGGGAGAGGGTAGTGGGGAAGGGGAGGACAAAGAGGGGTTGGTTAATGGATACAAAAATACAGTAATATGGAATAAGAGCTAGTGTTTTGTAGTGCAATAGGGTAACTATAGTTA
This sequence comes from Indri indri, assembly GCA_004363605.1. NCBI lineage: Eukaryota > Metazoa > Chordata > Mammalia > Primates > Indriidae > Indri > Indri indri. The sequence goes on along the minus strand of RJWJ010010971.1, from coordinate 39,058 downwards.
GCAATAATTTATTGTATATTTCAAATTAAAGAATGGCTTTTATCTGAAAGTCCCAAAACAACAAATGGCATGGATGTGGAGAGAAAGGAACACTTATACGCAAAGAACTAAAAGAAGACCTACAATTTGATCTAGCAATCCCACTACTGAGGATTTACCCAAAGGAAAAAAGGAATTTTATAAAAAAGACACTTGTACTCAAATGTTTATTGCTGAGCAATTCACAATTGCAAAGATGTGGAATCAACCCAAGTGCCCATCAATACATGAGTGGATTAATAAAACGCGGTGTATGTATACTATGGAGTGCTACTCAGCCATAAAAAATGGTGAACTAATACCTTTTTTTAACAACCTGGATGGAACTAGAGATTATTTTTCTAAGTATTGCAAGAATAAAAAAACAAACACCACATGTACCCACTATTAAATTGGAACTAATCGTTCAACACTCATGGGCACATGTGGAAGTAAAACTCAACAGAAACCAAGCAGGTAGGAGGGGGAGGTGTTGGGTAAATTCACAGTTAACGGGTACCATGCATGCCATCTGGGTGATGGACACACTTATAAGTTTAACTCAAACTATACAAAACCAATTCATGTAACCAAAACATTTGTACCCCTGTAATATTCTGAAATTAAAACAATAAAATTAAGAAAATAAAGTGAACAATACCAGAATGTCATATCACTATTTTTAACGATTATAATCATAGTTAACAATTTGTGGATTATGAAGACTTTACTATAACTATATAATCTGTGGTTTTTATCACTTTAAAAATATAATAAGCCATTTAATAATGGTTAAAGATGACATACATAAGCACATAGATATGCTTGACTCACAGGACTGACTGACCACCTAAGCCCGCTCCTACCTCATATCTACACAGCGCAGGCATCACGTTGCCCTTATGTGACACCACTTTCCTTCTTTTCCATTTCATATATGACCTCTATGTTCATATTAAATGAACTTTATATTAAAATGGATGTAAGAATAGAGAACATCAATGTGGAATTCACAATATGATATTCCCCAAGTGTCTCACCCCCCCCCCATCAAAAGGGCTTTCTAGAAATATGCTTTTAAAAACTGAATACTTTTCCAGACTAAAGTGAAGCAGCAGATTGGACAGCAATATGCTTATTTTTTCTAAATCACAGAGCTGGAAACTTTGGAATAGAAATCTGTCAGCAGTGAGATTTTACTTATTCACTCAGTTTTAGGACAAATGACTGGGATGGAGATAGAGTTACATATATATACACACATAGGGTGTGTATATGCCTGTGTATGTGTGTATATGAATCCTGATGGCTACTGTCAACCTTAAGCCTCAAGAGATCAACCGCAGCACCAGAATGAGACAATGCAATTATGAGAACCCCAAAGTGACTAGTAATTCTCTCTAGGACATTACTAGAAAATTGGCCTATTCTACAACCCAAGTGTTGGAGCAGCTTAGGGGTAAAAGCAAAACCTTTAACATCAAGTACACTTCGATGCCGCTATGGTTTGAAAATTTGTGTCCCCAAAATTTGTACATTGAAATCCATCGCCCCAAGGTGATGGTATTAGGAGGTAGGGCCTTCGAGAGGTGATTAGGTCATGAGAATGGAAAGCTTCACGAACGGATTGTGCCCTTATAAGAGACCCCAAAGAGCTTTTTTGCCCCTTGTTCATGTGAGTACACAGGGACAAGACAGCTGTTTATGAACCAGGAAGTGGGCCCTCACCATGCACTGAATCAGTCAGCAACTTGATCTTGAACTTTTCGGCCTCTAGAAATGTGAGAAATAAATTTCTGTCATTTATAAGTCTCCCAATCTATGGTGTTATAGCAGCCCAAAGGGACTAAGGCACATGCAAACACTAGTTCTAACACTCACTAGTTAAGTAAACTTGGACAGGTTAACCCTTCTGAACTTGTTTCTTTAATGATATATTGAAGATCACAATATCTATTTTATTTTATTGAGTTTCTCAGACAACTTTACTAACATGAAGTAATTTATGTATAGAGTTTGGTACATAGTAATGCTTCTGGATATTGCTGGAAATTACTGAATGTCATAGGCGATCATGGAGTCTACTGAGTATGAGCTTCAGAGTTATGCAGACCTGGGTTTGAACCCCAGTTCTACAGTATCCTTGCTGCATGAACTTACTCAAGTTACTTGGTTTAAGCCTCAGTTTTTTAACTTATAAGATAGATAGAGACATTACCTCATAGCGTTTTTATTATATAACAAAGATGATACTTATAAATAAATTTAACCCTTGCTTGGCATACAAGTCATACAAATGCTCTGTAAGTGGTAAATACTATAACATTTTTTTTTTCCCACCAGTGACCAGGCTGCTGCAGTGCCATCGGACAGGCCATTAGTAAAGGAGTATCTATTCGAAGGTTATAGTGGAAAGTTAAAATTACTGTTGATAGGTGATTATAATAAAAGACATGAAATTGTACCCTTTAGGGAAATTGTAGGGTATATGAGTTATATTTCAACAATGTTTAAAAAAATGTCATTCGCAACATCAAGAATGAACCTGGAGGACATTATGTTAATTGAAGTAAGCCAGGCACAAAAATATCACACTTATATGTGGAATCTCAAAAGTAGAACTCACAGAAGCAGAGAGCAGAATGGTGGTTACCAGGAACTGGAACCAGTGAAGGGGGGATCAGGGAGATGTTAGTCGAAAGACATAAAATTTCAATTAGAAGAAATAAATTCAAGAAGTAAACCATGGTGCCTGTCGTAATAATATATGTTTGAAAATTGCTAACAGAGTAAGTAAATTTAAGTATTTTCTTACACACAAAAATGATATAATTCTTATGTTAATTAGCTTGGTTTAGCCGTTCCACAATGTGTATGTATTTCAAAACATGTTTATATACCATAAACATATACAATTTTTATTTGTCAAATAAATTGTAAAAAATAAAAACATGAGATTCAGATAAAAGAAGTGTATGTGAAAAATAGATATATTTAATTTTACAGTAAGTCCTATAACAGGCAATATTCAAACCTTCTGAAATTCTGAGTTCAGAGATGTGAATTCCACAGGACATAATGAGTTTCCTGTCACAAGAAGCATTCAACCATGGGCTGATGACTGCCCTGCAGGGGCATCGACAGGGGATTTGAGCACAGGATGAGTGCCTTAGAGGACTTTTGAGGCTATATTCAACCCTAAGATTCTGATTCAGCAAATCTGTAATCAGTGTGGAAAAACTGCCAGAAAAGCTAATGGAATCTCACACCCACAAGTAAAAGTAGAGTATTAGATCAAAAGAGGTAAAATTCCCATTATAATATTTTGGCACAGACATTACTGAGTTTAGAGAGCAGGGTAGATTCAAAATCCAGGTTTTGTGGAGCCTACAGTTTATACAGGTTTGGGAGGTCTCTTTAAAAATTACAAATGTAAAACTAAGTATAAAAATAATATTTATTTAGAATGAATAAAGAGATTACAAATGAAGAGCTAATGAATGTCACACATTTCACAAAATGCAAAAATATAACATCTGTATTAATTAACTGCCTAACAATACACCTCTAAGAAACACTTGTTGACTGAAGAACCATAGATGAACTCATTATATAATGGCAGTTTTGTAATATTTTTGTAGAGGGAAGAAAGAAATATTTCAATCTTCTAGCACAGTTGGTTGAAATTTGTTTTTATTACTGATTGCTTAGAAACATTGTTTTCAGCTTTCCAACTTATTGGTAATGTCATATAAATATTTAGGATTATTGTCAACTTTAGGAAAACTCTCCAGTTTCTTTTATATGTGAGCTGCAAGATTTCAGATCACTTTAAGTTTTCTTATACACTGATTAATTTTAAATACCCTTTGAACTCATGATACTAACCAGATTGTCTTCAATTTCCTTAAGTCAGGATGTGTGGAGAGTTGGCACAGAAGATACGGAAAGATTCCTGGAAGCTATTCCTATATCGGGGCAGCTGTCAGTAGCTTAACAGAAATCACTCAAACTGTAGAGTTACAGCCCACTAAACCACTAAAAGATATCCCCAAGTAGTCAAATCCAAAAATGCCTGTGGCCGATACAAAGCCATCAGGCATATCACCTAAAGTCTGGAAAAAGCAGTCTTAACCCACTAATATTTAGATACTTTACTTTTGTAAAGTATTTGTAAGTTTTACAAAACACATTCTTATATTAACACTTGCTCAGTTCCCTCCTATGACTATGGAAGGGGTGAATGTAAGTGGAGCCCCTTGAGCTCTTAGCACCATGGTAAATCCACTTCTGTCAGAAGATGATTTTTAAAGACAAACTAGCTCCTAGAATGCTAAAACCATGCAGCATGAAAAAGTGTTTAAGGCAACTGGGGATTTTTAGCCTGGAGCACAAGACCTAGAGGGACATGATTACTGCTTTCAAATATTTGAAGAACTGTCATGTAGACATCTGTCTAGCCAGTCACTCTGAGCAGCTCTCAAGGGCAAAACTAAGAACAATGGGATGAAGTTGCAAGGAAGTAAATTTCAACCAACTATGAGAAGAACTTTCTAAACAATTAAAGTTCAAAAATGGGGCAGATTGCCTTATGTAGTCATGGGCCCCCAGTTACTTGAAATGTTTTACGGAGGACAAATGATTACCTGTCAAGAAGAGTGCTATAGATGAGATTTCTACAATGAATAGAAGTTCAGGATAAATAACCTCCAAGTTACAATTCAGTAGCTTTTTATGTACCCAAGAGGTTAGATTATTAAAAAAAATAATTCTTCAATATACTTATGGTCAGGGTAGCATACTAAGCAAATTTTAAAATGAAATATTATAGAACTTTCCATGCATATAATATCACACCTTTGGAAAATTAAGAGTTGCATGTCATAGAATTATCCAGTAACATATCTATCCTCCAGAATCAGCTCTATACTTGATATCACCATATAATCCTATTCATAACTTTTATCATTCATAAGTAATATTTCTATTGCCTTCTATATGGCAAAAACTGTTATACTTGCTAGGCACCAGTAAAAAATCATTAGTAAAACAGGTCATGATCTCATGATCTCTTAAGGTGACTTTCAGTTGAGTTGTATTTCTATGTATGACAAGTTTATTCAGAAAAGCGTGTGTAGTCTATATAATTTTGTTAAGCAATATCATCAAAAGCATGAGCTCTCAAGTCAGTCTGAGTTCAAATCCTAGCTCACTAGTTACATGGGAAAGCTACTTCTTTGTATTTCAGTTTTCTTGTCTATAAAATGATTATGCAAATCCCTACAAGACTGCCATAAAAATAAGTGAGATAATGCCTATAAAATGTTTGGCACATATACATACTCTGTAAACATTAGCTATTATTTTTTAATGTGTTTAGGCACAACAGTCTTCTATGTGTTTTGCATTGTAAAAGACACTTTAATAGGCTATAACACAGAAGGGGCCAACAAAAAAACTTACATATTCCTAAAGCTGTCTATTCTTCCCTGAAAATACAGTGTATCTGAATAAAAAATAACATAGTTAAAATAATGTAATCCTTAGTAATATATGATGTAAAACTCTTGTCAATTACTAAAGGGAAAGAACATTTCAAAAGAAAAAAAAAAAAAGAAAAAACACTTTGAAAGGATGCTGTGTAATGATTAGCTCTGGTACACAAGATGGTGGTGTTGAGATCTAATGAAATGTTGAGATCCAGTGAAAATGCCAAATGAAGACCCTTGAATGCTCCTGAACGACTTGAAATGCTGCTTCTTGGTGAGCATCACTAAAACCAATTTTTTCAGAAACTTTTCTTATTGGCTACTACTATTTTAAGGACTTATTTTTTTAAAAAAATTGTTTCTGTCATTTCAACAGTTACATGGTAAGAACTTAACACAAGCTAAATCAGTTTTTGATCAAATAATTAAAACTGTAGGCTTCTGAATGTGGAGGCTACCATGATCGTGTGCAATTGGATTGCAATTGCATCTGATATGCCAAAAATGACAACTATTTTTATTGATTATATTTCATTTATGGGTTCCCACAAGCAAGGTGACACAGAAATGGTATCCATACCACATAATTTATCATTTAAAAAAATGAAAAACCACATTCTTCATTAGGTCAGGGTTCTGCTTTCCTGGCATTGCATCTCTGACAGCAAAAACAGGCAAGCTTTATGGGAAGGCACAATAGTGATTGCCTTCCCCACATCTGGCCCGTTGAGCCAACTTGACCCAAACAAACATGAAAGACCTATGTACTTATATACTCAAACTGCAACTGCAACCCCAAGACCTCCCTTCATGATCCCAATTTCTGATTCTACATCTGTTCAGCTGTAATCCTTAACACTTTGCCTGAACTTACATCTTTCTGCAACTTTTGTATTTCAATCATCACAGAGTCTACTTTCCCTAGTGGACTCTATGTATTAGTCAAACTTCTTCTGATTTCAAGTAACAGAGACTGAACTCAAACTTGGTTAATGGAACTTAATTTACTAGCTCATGTAACTAAAGAGTGCGAATGTCAGACAAAGCTTAGTCCAGGGGCTCAAACTATGCCTCTGGCCTCTCTTCATCATTTGTTTCTGCTTTCCTGTGGGTTGATCTTTATTTTTCACCCCCTTACTGTTAGCAGTTCCTGCTTTTTGCAGTGTGAAGACTTGGAATTGATCCTCTTTTTCCATGCTGGTTTACATACCGACCTAGGATTAAAAATGAGGTCGGATTACCACATTCAAAAGACCTAGAATGAGTTTGCAAGAAGGATGGTTTACTACAAGAAAATCAGCTAGCATGTATCTGAGGAATAGAGCAACAAATTCTCAAATTTTTGCATGCGTTAGAATCACACTTGTTAAAATATGGATTGCTGGGCCCCATCCCAAGAGTTTCTGATTTAGTGTTTGGAATGAGACGCCAAATTTGCATTTTTAACAAGTGCTTAAGTGATTTCTGCTGTTGCTGGTCCAAGGCCCAAACCTAAAGAACAACTAGAATAGGAAATAAAAAACTGCTTGAGTTGTATAAAGCATCAGATGTCCACTGTATTTATTGACCTTGTTCCGATGGCTTATGGCCTCCTCTGCTGCATCAGTTAAGAGCTTGTGTTTTGGCTGGGTGCAGTAGCTCATGCCTGTAATCCTAGCACTTTAGGAGATTGAGGTAGGAGGATCGCTTGAAGCCAGAAGTTCTAGACCAGCCTGAGCAAGAGCCAGACCATATCTCTACAAAAAAAAAAAAAAAAGAAAAATTACCCAGATGTGGCAGTGCCTGTTGCTCCAGTTACTGGGGAGACTGAAGCAGGAGGATTGCTTGAGAATCAGGAGTTCAAGATTGCAGTGGGCTATGATGACACCATGATGACGTCACTACCCTCTAGCTGGGGCTACAGAGTGAGACCCTGTCTCAAAAAACAAACAAACAAAAAAAAAAAGCTTGTGTCTTTGCTCTTTATCCCATAGAACTTCTCTTCAATCTTAAACAGGCCATTTGGCCAGTGCCCCAGCCAAACTGTCGAGATTGCTAAAATCTATGGAATCACTCATCAAGATTATGATCATTTCTACCAATATTCAATTTAACAGATCCGTATTGAGCTCCCAGGACTCATAATACTTTACTAAATATTGTACAACTTTGTTTTTCAAACTGTGGACTTCATACCTCCTGTATCAGAACCACAGGAGATGTTAAAAATACTGATACTTTGGTAATATTTTAGACCTATTTACCAAGAATGTTTGTGGCTATGGTCTGAGAATCTAGAATTTTAACAAAAAGTATGTTAGGTTTTTACCTACCCATTAAAATTTGAAAACATAGAAGGTATATGGTCCTTGCCCTCCTCAGATTTCTAAACAATATCAACACCAGATTTCTCAACTTTGATTACAGAATAGATTCACTTGGGGAACGTAAAAAAAAAAAGAAAAAAACTGGTGTCTGTATTCTGTCCCCCAACCACTTGATTTCTCTGGAGATGGGGCCTGTAAATCTGTGATAAATAACTTTTCTAAGTATAGAAGTTTCCACATGAGAATTAACTAGACTCCATTTTGGGTAGTTGAGAAAATATCAAAGTTTTAAAATTATAAAAAATGTACATAAAATGAACTTGCCAGAAGTCCTGGAATCTCTGGGATTTGAAGGTTATAAATTTTGAGCTGTGAAAAGCCATTATTACTTTACATAGTAGATATAAAATACTATGACAAGTTCTAACAGATGAGTATTTTTTTTAAAGAAATTAGACAAATGTAGAAAAAAGAAACAGTGATTTTTTAGGTAACTGTTCAACTTATGTGATTATAATTTCCTTTAAAATGCTTCCCCATATAAAGTGTGATGCATGTGAAATTTAGATTAAGTACAAAATAGTTTGCTGGAATTCTAATTAGGAAGCTCATACTCTAGAGGTATCTACTATCAGTGCTTTTGTTTTCAAAATCTTAATTAACAATCAAGGCTTTGGTAATTGGCATACTGCCAGAAATGGATTTACAATGGGGATTAGCATAAAACTGGCATTTTGTTAGAATTAAAGGTATTCAAGATATATGACTAAAAACATTTTTTAGATACTTTCTCCAACTCATACACAAAGTATGAAGATTTCCTGTCCTTTTTTTTTTTTTGGAAACATCTTTATTGAGGTATTACACATGCTTAAAGAGTACCATTTGATGAGTTTTGACCTATATACATACACACACCCATGAAAACATTAATGAAGATACTGCACACATTATTATCCCCAACTATTTTCTTGTATCTGTTTGTAATTCTTCCTCCTTGTCTTTCCTTTCCACTTTCCCATACCTCCAGCAATCATCGATCTGCTTTCTGTCACCACAGATTAGTTGGCATTTTCTAGAATTTTATATAAGTAAAAATCATTTTGGCCTGGTTTATTTCACTCAGCATAATTATTTTGAGATTTATCCATGTTGTTTTATGTATTAATAGTTCATTCCTTTTTATTGCTGAGAGTATTCCATTTCATGGATATACCACAATTTGATTATCCATTCATTTGTCTTGTTTACAAAGTTTAGGTTATTATGAATATAGCTCCTATGAACAATCTCACACAAGTCTTTAGATATATCCTTTGTTATATATATATATATATTTTATTTCAGAATATTATGGGGGTACAAATGTTTAGGTTACATATATTGCCTTTGCCCCACCCAAGTCAGAGCTACAAGCGCGTCCATCCCCAGAGGGTGCACTCTGCACCCATTAGGTGTAAATCCACCCATCCCCTCCTCCCCTCCATCTGCCTGACACCAGAGGAATGTTACTACCATATGTGCCCATAAGTGTTGATCAATTAATACCAATCCGATGGTAAGTATATGTGATACTTAGTAGAATGGGTTCCAGCTCCATCCAGGATAATATAAGAGGTGCTAGATTACCATTATTTTTTGTGGCTGAGATTTGAAGGCCTAGGTTAACTCTCAAAATTTTCTTGTATTGCACAATAAGCATTGAAGGATTTTGCCCGAAGCTAACTATATAAAAGAAAGAGAATTCTGCAGCTAGAATCTTTGTGTTTTCCTCAAGTCAACTTTTCATGCAAGATGGTGATCAAAACACCTAAAAATCAAGAGCTAAGAGTTCCTAAACATCTCAAAGCAGGTTATATTTAAGCTCATTGACCAAAAAAGTTTAGTCAATGAAGGTTTGGACATATGGAAGATTATAGTTTGAGACATAATAGGGAGATAAATTAATCCTCATTCAATACATCTTTGGGGCAAAGCTAAAAAATAGAACCTAAGAATTGTGCATGATCAAATTAGCTCAGTTCTCAACCCTACCCCCACTCATTTCAGTTCACCCAGGCCTCCCATGCACCTTGCCAAGGGTAACACAGGACACCATACTGTGGGTAACAGTCTTAGTATTGACCCTGAACCACCTTGCCTCTCACCAGCTCCCCTGCTTCTCTCTGGCACCCTAACTCTCAGGCTGTACATTCTACCCACCCTTCTCTGCTCCTTGCAGAAGTCTTTTCTCAAGCTTTCCTCTCTACCTCCCTACCCTGGCTGGGCTTTATGTTCCCTTCTATGGTACACACATTCTGGTTTACAGAGGAATAACAAACTTTTTGTATGAATCACTTTCTTGGCCCTGATAGGGTTACCAGATTACTTCAACAGATTGTTCAACTGGTGAAAATTTGTCAACGTTATACAGGTTCAGTATCCCTTATCCAAAATACTTGGGATCCAGAAATCTTTTGGATTTTAGATTTTTAAAAAATTTTGGAATATTTGCATATATATAACAGGATATGTTGGGGATGGGACCCAAGTCTAAACAAGAAACTCATTTGTTTCATATATGCATTATACATATAGCCAGAAAGTAATTTTACACAATATTTTTAGTTTGTATATGAAACAAAGTTATCATACATTGAACCACCTGAAAGCAAAGGTGTCACTATGTAAGTCACCCATGTGGACAGTCTGGTGGTTTGACATCACCATCATTTCTGACTCTGAAGTTATATATTATTGCTAAGCAACCATCTTCTTATACTTATCCACTCATAAATACTTAAAAGGAAAAAGTATGACACACCATTAATACAGTGGAAAAATAATGTGTGCAGGATAACTAAGCAGCACAGTAGCATCACCAGAATACCTGTATCACTGTTAAGTAAACTACAGCAACAACAAACAACAGCTGTCTTTCAGTCTCTACCTATGATGCTGTAATGGTTAAAAAGTTACTGTAAGCTGATTTTTTTTTTTTTTTTTTTAGGTGAGATGAAACATCAGAAGTAGTTGAGGGACCAGGAAATGGGTCCTCTAGGGATGAGGAGGCACTAAGCTGGATGGCTTTTAAAAATCTTTTTCCAGAGTCATCTGCCTTATTAACAATGTTTTTTGTCTTAGAAGTCTCTCTTTGATTTTAAAAACTGACAAGCTTCTCCAGTTCCAGTTCTAATCGGGAATGTTTTCAATTTTTTCCCATTCAGTATGATATTGGCTATGAGTTTATCATATATGGCCTTAATAATTTTAAGGTATGTCCTGTCTATGCTTATTTTGTTAAAGAGTTTTTTATCATAAAGGTGTGCTGGATTTTGTCAAATGCTTTTTCTGCATCTATTGAGAGAATCATGTGGTCTTTGTTCTTGCTTTTATTAATGTGGTGAATTGCATGTATAGATTTGTGTATGTTGAACCAGACTTGCATCTCTGGGATAAAGCCCACTTGGTTTTTTTTTCTTTTTTCTGTTATGCACACTGCTCTAGTCTTTCAGGAAGCCCATCACACATTTTTACCATGTCATCTATAGGCACTTTTCTGTAGTGTTAACAATGTCATCTTCATCATCACTGTTATCCCAATCACCTGATTCAGAATCCTTTTATTCTTAATCCAGTTATTTCATTATGGGCTGATGAGCATTATTACTAATGTTAAAAACTTCTTCAACATCCACTACTTCTACCTTACTGATGAACTCGGAAGATATATTTTTTGCATATGTAAGGAGGTCGGGCATCATTTTTTTCTCACTTGACATACAGAATACTTCAAAGCCACTACCTTGTTCCTCATCATCACCCAACATAATTTCAGGCCAGAGGTTATACCAGGCATGCACAACTGTGTCTTTAGTCACTGTGTTATAAGCTTTGGCAACAGCATATATGACATCCTATATGCTAAAATTTTTTGAAAACTTTCCATACCCACATCTCTGTCTACTGCTTCTAGCATGTTGTTTATGCTATCACAGTGGTTCATGCCTGTAATCCTAGCACTTTGGGAGGCCCAGTCAGGAGGACTGTTTGAGGTCAGGAGTTTGAAAACAGCCTGAGCAAGTGACAGACAAAAAAATAGAAAAACTAGCCAGGCATGGTGGCTTGCACCTGTAGTACCAGCTACTTGGGAGACTGATGCAGGAGAATTGATTGAATGCAGGAGTTTGAGGTTGCTGTGAGCTATGATGACACCACCGCACTCTAGCCCAGGCAACAAAGTGAGACCCTGTCTCAAAAAAAAAAACAAAACAGTTTTTGCATTTACTCTTCATTGATCTAAGGATAACCTAGTCATATGCTGAATTAATGAAGTCACAATTTAGGGGAAAGTCCATGGCATAAACATTACGTTTGGTGAGAATTCAGCTGCAGGATGAGAAGAACAGTTGTCAAAAAATAACAAAATCTTGCTGTCATCATCCAGTCTAGCTTCCCTGTAATGAACATAAGCTGCTGTACAAAATGCTTGTGAAACCAATCAGAAAAGAAAGATGTCATTGGTGATCCATATCTTTTTATTAGCATAATAATAGACTGGTAAGAAATGCTCTCCTTAAAAAGAGGTTCAAAGATTTTGCCTGTCACAGCAAGTTTACACTGATGTGTGCCTGCTGCGTTAGCACATACCAGCACAGTTATTCTGTCTTTGGCATTCATGATTCCTGCAGGGGCTGTCTCATCAGTTGTAGTCAGTGTCTTTCTGGGACAATAATACCAAAACATTGTCAGCATTATAGACCAATTGGTCAGCAATACAAACCAATTATAACATCAGATTTTCATCAGTGACGACCTTGGCAAATTTGTCAACGAATTTCTCTGCTGCTTCACGACCAGTGCTTTATTACCACCATTTTTTAAAAGTGTAAGGCCTTGTCTTTTCTCAAATTTCTGCAACCAGCCTGTTGACTATTCACAGTTCCCTTCAATTTTCATTTTATTGAGATAGGTCTTTGCTTGTTTCATGATCAGCATAGCATGATGACATGTTCACTCTGATGCTGATGGATCCACTCTTTCAATACTCGGTTGAGATCTTCATTTTTAGCTGTTTGAAGTGTTTTTCTGTTTTGTTTTGTTTTGTTTTAACTCTGTTCATTACTTTTTCAGCATAGAACTTCAGCAGTTTACTCTTCTGTTTCTTCGGGTCATATATTATGGTCATTCCAATGCCACACTCTTCTATAAGACGTTTCACACCTATACTGCTGTCCAGTTTCTCCAACACCTTGACTTTCTGTGCTGTAGGTAAACATAAAGGCTTTCTCCTTTTTATATCCTCGTTACCCATAGGAGTATCTGCAGGCCTTTTTGACATTTTCAACAATGTTTTTATACCACAAGAAGAAAATAAGCAAACACACATGGTGAGTAATGCATGTAGGTCTTGGCCACATGTGGGATATTGGGAACCTACTGTTGGTGCACCAGGCCTGCCCATGTGCCATTTGATTACCCTTTGTGAGTGCGCTTGCATGGAAGACTCTGGGTATGCTCAGGAAAGATCTATTGCAGCTGAAAGGGCTGGGAAGGTCTTTTTTCCCTTAGGGATGCTGAATAAATTGTGCACTGTGCACCTGCATCTTGACTGTGACCCATTACATGAGGTCAGGTGTAGAATTTTCACTTTTGGTATCATGTCAATGCACAAAAGGTTTTGGATTTTAGAACATTTTGGATTTCAGATTTTCAGATGAGGAATTCTCAACCTGTATAGAAACTATATTGATCTTACTTGGCTTTCTGGTTTTTTTTTTTTTTTTTTCATTTTTTAAAAAACTGCTTATAAGACTGTATTTATTATGTTTCTGAAATACAAATTTAAACACCAGGCAGATAAGTTCAAAATTGGACATTTGGCAAACCTATGGCCTTGAACCAGGCTGGCAGCTCTGCAATACCCACTCCCTCCCAAATTTCTTCATCTGTTCTAGAGATGAAGACAAAATAGCTTATGATGACTTTTCCATATCCTATATATATATACATATTTACAGTATGCAATGACCAGCAGTGTGCCCATTGTCTCAAATAAACATACATTCTTGGCGTATCTGAATTGGTCTCTGTATTTCATTGAACTATAAGAATATGCCCAGAATCCATTTTTTTCTTTAATCAAAGTAGGTGGGAAATAGAAAGAATAGATGTGAGGTCAAGAGTGCTAAGTGCATGTGCACACACATACACAACCCACTAGTGTCTTCTCTTGGCTATATATGGCTCAAGTGCTTCCACAAAAATAATGAAAAATAAAGACGACGATTTTGTGTCAGGAAGTCCTATCAGGAGTTGGGGACAAGGTCATTTTAGTGGACAACGGAGGATATATTTTAAAGTGATTTATAGATGAGTCAATGGCAAAGGCAAGGTAATAACTGCTGAAAATTTCCATGCACATATAGATGCCATTCTGCTAGGTTTTTTTCCCTATTGTGGGACATCAAAACAAATGGCAATATCCCTGAGGGCATGCAGACACAAAGTTAAAGTGACTTCAGATAAGTGCTTGCACCTCTGTAAGCAGTTTATTAGAGTATAAAACCTTCCTGGGCTGTCAGTGCTACATTACACACCAAAGCAATGAATCTAAATAAAAAGGGAAGGTCATTACTGATAAACAAGTAGAATCATATGTAAAAAAATAATTATTATTTGTGAAATGAATTCCAGAATTTGTTGTGAGTTTAGGTCTTGCCACATTTTTCCATGTTTCCCAATTTCAAACAGTTTAGTTGTAAAATAAATTTTAAAAGCTTAAGTTGGGGAATTAACATAATTAGAATGAATCAGCTTTAATATATTCCTAAACCTTCCATATTTAACTTAAATCAAGACATCTCTTCCAGTCATTTTTCAATCATTTTTAAGATGTGTTATGCATGTGCAATAGACTTTAACTTCTCCTGAAGATAAGACCTCAGATATAATAATGTTTGTAAGCATTGTTAAGATGAAAAATCTTAATTGTATTAAATGCTTCCAATTATTTCAATTTTTTTTCTGTTTTTTAAAGGAGCTTTCTGATCCTATTCTAACTCCTGTTTTCCAACTCTCTATAACCATTCACAGTTTACCAGAGTAGACAAGCATGAAATTAATTCTCTGTAGCAGTAATTCACCAACGCCAAGAAAGTCTGTTGCTTGATTACTATGTAACACCCCTAGCACTTCAGTTCCTGACTTTCCTTCCATGAAATGATAACTGAATGTGGTCAGGAGTTTATAATTCTTTAAACCAAGTAATTTCAGTTTTGTAAACCAATAAATGGATTTTTTTTTCCTTAATAGTAATAGGGGAGAATACATAATAATTGCTTAAGTGAAAAAGAGCTTTATTCATTCTTAGCTTCAATTAACTCTTTTGGATGCATGGTTTTTAATTTTTTGTTTGTTTCTTTACCAAATCTCTTTTAGATTCAAGCCCAACTGTAGGCTCAAATGGCTTTCAGTATTTGTGTGTATCACCAATGAAATGATCATTTGTGCTTGCAGTCTTGTCAAACACTTTCTGTATAATGATTCCAGTCATGCAAGTGACTCAAATCTGTTGATAAGGCTGAAATTATCGGGGTAAACATTCCCAAATCTACTGTGAAAAAATCACACAGTCTTTGGAAGATAATCCCCTTCCTGGTGCCCAAAACTCCCTAAGTAAATGTTACTTTATATTGAGAATTTCTTTCTTTGGTCTCCCAACTAGCCCTAAAGAATTGGCAGTCTGCAATTCTTACATACAAAGTGTACTGGTGCAACTTGATTATAATACAGCAATTTTAATTTTGGTGTAAATGCTACACTTGAAATTTAAGAGTATAACATGCTGCCTTCCCCTGAAGGCCAGACCACTCACCACAAGAATTAGGATTATACCCGGCTGGACTGCATAAATAGGAGGGCTAGTTACCCATAGGTTATTGGAAATGTTTCACCTCAACAAATTTGAAACTCTACCTGGAGTTGTGGAATCTATCTGTAACTCCCAGGTCTACTCTTGACCAGGGAGCCCCCTGTTTCTTCTCATTAAGTCTCAGACCCACATTACTATTCAGTTTTTTAACTTTTCCTATCGTCAGTGTGCAAAGGCCTATATAGTTAAAGAAAATATGAAAAAGGGAACTTCATCTTGCTCCATCTTTGGACCTCAAAAATTAATCTTCGACCATGCTAATATACAGACACATAGGCTGTTTCTCCTAACATAGTGGTTTTGTTAAATTTTGATCTTTTTTGTGATATTCACACTCCTAGAAAACCAGTATTTCTAAGTATATCATAGTGTCACAGAATGTGGCTCATAATTACTCATAGTTAATTTTGTTTGCTAAATCGGCCAATTACATTATATGACTGAGAAATGGACTTTTACACTGTAAGGTAAAATAAACACATGTGAACAAAGAAATGTTAAGCTTCATGACTCTGTGTAGGAATTTACAGGATATGGGGATGGATAAAGGTCCTGGATGCTATAGAAGTGAGTGGAATTATCATAGGAGAAATGGAATAGTTGGAAAGAAGAGTATGTTTTAAAAGGCATTATATTTGATACAAAAAAATCAAGAAGTTTTAAAATTTGAAATAACCTTAAAGATTGTTGAGTTAAATATGGTTCCTTTATAGAAAACGAGACCTAAATCCAGACATTTTACATGGCACTTTCAAGTTTAGATAGTTAATAACAACTCTGGAAGAAGAATCTACAGTCCCTGACTCTAGATCTAGCTCTATTTAGTGCAGCTTAGTTTATCCTCGTTGTGTTTCCTATGACAAAAAAGCCATTAAAGATGTTAAAGAGGCAACTGGAAATATGGAACTGAGGTAATGTGCTGCTTAAGACAGACAAGTAGAGAAAGAAAACCAAATTAGTAAATCATGAGGGACATAATAAAGTTGGTAGAAATGTCATAAACAAGACAGAACAATAGCTTCAGGAAAAAAAGTCAAAAATCCAAAGTGCTATTAAGAGAGATTATAAGAAGAAGTAATCAAGAACTTGACCTCAGGAATCAGAAAGACTAACAGTAAACAGTATTTGAATAATATTAGCTCTTAAACTGAGTTATGATGTCTTCATGTATTAAATGGCATAATAATATCTACCACAAATACTGTTGTGAAAAACATATGTCAATAGATGTACAGTTAGCACATTGTCTATCCATAAAAAGTGCTTAATAAATAGTGGTTATGACTTTTATAATTATTGGCTAACCTGGAAGCCAGGAGGGCAGCAATTTTCAAGTAGCATGGTGATGTTAAATGTTACAGTGAAAGTTTAAGAAATGAGAAATAATCCCACCAAAAATTTGTTACATAAGGCAAGTTTGGGCCATTTTTAACCAATAAGTGTCAAGTTAAGTGACAGCTGTATTGTTAATTTTAGATAAAAGAAAAACACTTTTTTTCAACCTGGAATATATTTTGAAAACAGTAAGGAGGAAAACTTTTTATAACATGTTCTGTGAAGTAATGCAAGTTTCAATATTTCATCTCCATTGATACACATTTACCTGAAAATCTTTAATCATCATAATGAATATGTTTTTGCAAGTCATGAAATTAGTACTGCTTAAATGATCAAATGTTTTACTAACTGTCTTATATAGCCAACATTGATATCCAAAATGATTCAAAGTCATGAGTTTTTTGGCTCATAATTTATTTTCATACCTCATTTTCATTGTACCTCACTATATTGCACTTTACTAATACCAGTTTTTTAAAAGTTTGTGGCAGCCCTGCATCGAGCAAGTCTATTGATACCATCTTTCCAATAGCATATGCTCACTTTGTGTCTCTGTGTCATTTGTTGGTAGTTCTCTCAATGTTTCAAATGTTTTTATTGTTATATCTGTTAATGGATCTGAGATCAGTTATCTTTGATGTTACTATTTTAATTGTTTTGGGGTACCATGAGCCATGCCTATCTAAGACAGTAAACTTAATATATGCTGCATGTGTTCTGACGGCTCCATCAACCAGCAGTTCCCTGTTTCTGTCCCTCTCCTCAGGCCTCCTTATTCCTTGAGACACAACAATATTGAAAATTAGGCCAATTTATAGCCTTAAAATAGAGTCTAAGAGTTCAAGTGAAAGGAAGATTTTCAAGTCTCTCACTTTAAATCAAAAGCTAAAAGTGATTAAACTTGTTAAGGAAAGCATGTCAAAAACCAAGATAGGCCAAAGCTAACCCTCTTATGCCAAGATGTGTATGCAATGGAAAAGTTCTTGAAGGAAATCAAATGTACTACTCCAGTGAACACTTGAATGATAAAACAGCAAAACAGCCTCATTGCTGATATGGAGAAAGTGTTTATTGCTGACATGGGTAGAAGATCAAACCAGCCACAACATCCCCTTAAGCCAATAACTCATCTAGAGCAAGGCCATAACTCTCTTCAATTCTGTGAAGGCCAAGAGAGATAAGGAAGCTGCAGAAGAAAAGTTTAAAGCTAATAGAGGTTGGGTCATGAGGTTTAAGGAAAGAAGCCATCTCCATAACACAAAAGTGCAAGGTGAAGCAACAGATGCTGATACAATGGATGCTGCAGCACATTATCTAGAATATCTCGCTAAAATAATTAAAGTGGCTACACTAAACAACAGATTTTTAATGTAGACATAATGGCCTTCTATTGGAAAAAGATTCTGTATAGGACCTTCATACAATAGCTTAGAAGTCAGTCAATGCCTGACTTCAAAGGACAGGCTCTCTCCCTTATTAGGGGTTAATGAACCTGGTAACTTGAAGTTGAAGCCAATGCTTATTTACCATTCTGAAAATCTTAGGGCCCTTAAGAATTATGCTAAATTTACTCTGCTCATGCTCTATACATGCAACAACAAAGCTTGGAGGACACCACATCTCTTTATACTGGTTTACTAAATGCTTTAAGCCCACTTTTGAGACCTACTGCTCAGGGAAAAAGAAAAAGATCCCTTTCCAAATACTACTGCTCATTGGCAATGTACCTGGTCACTCAAGAGCTTTGATGGAGATGTATAAAGAGATTAATGTTGTTTTCATCCCTGCTAACACAACATCCATTCTACAACCCATAAGTCAAGGAGTAATTTCAACTTTCAGGTCTTATTATTTAAGAAATACATTTTGTAAGGCTATAGCTGCCATAGATAATGATTCCTCTGATGGATCTGGGCAAAGCCAATTAAAAACCTCTGGAAAGGATTTACCATTCTAGATGCCATTAAGAACATCCATGGTTCATGGGAGGGGGACAAAACATCAACATTAATAGGAGTTTGGAAGAAGTTGATTCCAACCCCCATGGATGACTTTGAGGGGTTCAAGACTTCAGTAGAGGAAGTCATCGCAGATGTAGTAGAAATACCAAGAGAACTAGAATTAGAAGTGGAGCCTGAAGATGTGACTGAATTGCTGTAATCTCATAATAAAATTAAATGGATGAGAAGTTGCTTTTTATGGATGAGCAAAGAAAGTGATTTCATGAGATGGAATCTATTGGTGAAGATGCTGTGAACATTGTTGGAATGACAACCAAAGATTTAGAAAATCATATCGTTAATTGATAATCAGCAGGATTGGGAAGACTGACTTCAGTTTTGAAAGAAGTTCTACTGTTGGTAAAATGCTATCAAACAGCATCACACACTACAGAGAAGTATTTCGTGAAAGGAAGAATTAATCAATGTGGCAAATTCCATTATTGTCTTATCTTAAGAAATTGCCACAGCCATCCTAACCTTCAGCAATGACCACCCTGATCAGTCAGTAGCCATCAACACTGACACAAGACCCTTTAGCAAAAAGATAATGACTGACCGAAGTCTCAGATGAGTGTTAGCATTTTTTAAGCAATAAAACATTTATAGTTAAGGTATGTACATTGCATTTTTAAACATAATGCTATTGCATAGTTAACAGATTACAGTTTAATGTAAACATAACTTTCATATGCACTGGGAAACCAAAAAAATCTGTGTGACTTCCTTTATTGTGATAGTCACTTTATCGTAGCAGTCTGGAACTGAACCTGCAATATCTCCAAGGTATGCGTCTATTCATATTTCAACCACAATGGTTCATTTGGAAAACTGGGCATCTGAGAATCTGCTTTGAAAATATCCATGCTTGCTATTTCCTCTCACATTTTTTATGACTAGCATTTATAAGCCACTGTATTTGATCATTGAGTCAGAGGCAGTTAAGTGAGAATTAATGGAGGCAGAAAGCTAATAACTCTGCTCTCTGCCTAGTGCAGAGTCACCTACTATTATCTTCTATTGTTACTTTTTTGACTCGTGAGTCATTCAGATCTCTCCCAACAAAATTTTAAAATTCTCAAGATCAGAGAATGTGCTTTTGTTTCTATGTTCCCAATAGTGCCTATTTAAAAGAGTTCTTCAAGAAACATTAATTAATTGAAGATATTCTTTATTCCTTATATGCAGCTCTGGGACATAGAGTTAGGCTGGATTTGGGAAAGCTAAAGGCACTGGGTATACACAACATTTGTTATATGCTGTTTTAAACCAGCTCGTGCCACTTAAATGTTATACTCAATGTCCCTTTTCTATGACTCCTCTCTTCTGTTTATGTGATCAATGCTCCACCTCAAGCACTCATTGCCTTCACACTATCCCTGTTTTAAAGGCTACCTTCTGGAAGGGATGTCCTTTCATTGACTTTCACCACGGTATGAATTTAGGTCAATGTGTTTTCTCTGCCAGAGGTGTCTGCTTTACATATCCCATCTCTAATCACAGCATTAAAGAATCGTATCTTCTGCCAAAGTCTCATCTTGATTTTAAAATGCAAAAAGATATGGGTAAGATAAGGACAAGTCCCTGTATCCTTAAAATTATACCATGAATTGACATGTAGACATCCATAGTTAATGTTGGTACTGAGGTTAAAATAATTTAATATCAATAAAAAGGCATACCAATTTAGATGTCAAAAGTAAGAAAGATACTTCTGGTTATTGAAAAGAAACCCTGAGGGAAATAAGCACTTACTAGCACTTTCTTTGAAGGGTCAATACATAAAAACAAAGTTTTCCAACTTCTATAAAAATAGAACATTAGTCATTTTATTAGAGGTCACCAACCCATATTTCCCTTATACCTTGACCTCATTAAAGCACCTTCTAAGGCTTCCTCACGCCACACAAGCACACTGAGCAATGCAATGTCTGTCCATCCTAGGTGGCTTTTCTCTCATCTCCCACTGGAAGAAAAATCAAATTTACTTTAAATCAGTGTTTAAATATTAAACCAGATATTCTTGGTCACAAAGCTCTGAAGGATGTTCTGTAAAAAAGAGCATCTTGCTATGTAGCTATGTTACGAAAGTTCTGTGATGCGGGAATACTTTCAAGGGGAAATAAGCTTATAATGATGTCTTTAATATATTTTAATAACTGAGCCCCCTCTTGGGTGTGATTCAATTTAGCACTGCCTTGTATTGAATATTATGTATTATCATAAAGTTATACAGTGAGGTCCCACTAAAATGCATGTGGTCCAATTTTAACATGATGCTCTGTAATACAAAGTGTTGGCTAATTATTTCTAATTAAATTTAGAATATTATGGAAAAAATTTAACTCGAAAGGGCATAAATGAATGAAAACCTAAAAAATAAATAAAAGACTAAAAGCACATGGCATGTAATTATAAATACAGATTTTTTAAAGATTCATTTAATCTCTTCCACTTCTAATTATTTTTACTTAACAATTTCATTTATATTAATTTGGAATAAATTGGATCAAAATAAACATTTTTTAGTTTTATAATACAGAAAATTCTGTTATATTAATACATTTTAACTTAAATTGTCTTTTCCAGTATTATAACATTTGGGAATTCAATAAAAATGTTCTCAGGGAGGATTTTATGAAGACAGTATATGGACCCATCTATCAATTGCTTTGTGTGGACATATAAGTAATAAAGGAATAAGGATTAGAATCTGTTTTTAATAACAGTCATATTTTTAACTAAAGGGAAGATCCAAAGAGTGGACATGTTCATTTAGAGCTCTGGAAAAGTACTATTAAAAATGATTCATGTACCTTGATTATGCCAGAGAAGAGAAAAAATTTACTCCTTCTTCATAAATGACACTTAGAATTTGATCTCAGGTGTTCTGCTTGGTGGGTATTTGGAAATAAAGTTTGACAAAACTTATGCCTTCAAATTTAATCTAATCTTCTTGTGACCTATATCTTGCAAATTAGAGTGAAGGATACAAGTTACTCTCCTCTTTAAACACTGAGGGAATGTATGGCACATATCCTAGCAACAGGAAATGTGAAGGTTTTAATCTACTCAGCAAATAGATTGTCTATGTTATCAGTAATGGCCCCTGACTGATAAAAGTGATATGTATATTATTGCAAACTCTAGAACTCAATGCATGATTCTTATTTTAAAAAAGACTTTGAAAAATATTTCATAATGATGCAATGTCATTAATGTAATGACAGAATTTTGGTCAGAATGCTAACATCCTAAGTGTTCTACAAGATAGTCAAATTTTAGACCAGCCAGTATTATCATGCAGCATAAAGCATTATCTTTAATGTTTAGAATATGAGTAAATATTTTCTCAGGTGTTTCACTTCCAATTTAGAGACAATGGTTATTAGAAATTTACTGGGAAAAGATCTGGGAGAGCAAGGTGGGTTACTAAAGGTGGTAGCTACACACTCCATTTGTTCCTCCTTTGATTCTCTTTTGAATGAAGCAGATAAGGGTAATGGAGAGAATTAAACATGATTCTTTAAATAAAACTTATAAATTTGAGAGCTGATTTATACATCCATTTCTCAGACTCCTTCAGGATTCAAATGAGACACTTTAATTCTCTTCTTCCCATGCTAGTCGCTCACTAAAATGTTCTCTGCAATTTTGAAAGCAAGTCAGACATTAGGTGTGGAGCCTGAATCAGACCGGGGTTGAAATGAGGTTGTGTCATTATTATGGGTAGAAAAGAAGTCAGTGATGTAAGCATCTGATAATATTGAAAGCAGGATAAAAGTTATAAAATGACCATCATCATTTTAATAGAGTAACAATTCATTAAGGAAATCATGGCACTTTCCTTCTTTTTGTGGAACAGAAGAGGGGGTGAAACACCTCTGATACAAGGAGAAAAAAATAGTACTAATTGCGAGAGTCCCAAACAGGCTCTACTGGCCCTTGGTCATGCACGGCCAAGGCTATCCTGGTTACAAATTGCTGCAGGACACTGGAGTCTGTTAATTTGATAACAAAACTTGACATATGAGAGCTACTTCAATCTTACTGTTTTCTATTTAGGAAGTAAAAAGATAAAAAGCACCCCCAGGGGAAAGAAAGAAGAGATAAGAATTTGTTCACGTTCATCTAAACATTTCCACTGAATCCAATGTCTCTTTAAAATTAAGTAGCCACATTTTTTTTTCTTTAGGTTAGAAAATATTAGATTTTTGTAGGGAAGAAAAGGGGGAAATACCCACAGTTAATAAAGTACAAAGCAGGGAATCTAGCATTGCATTCTAAGTGTTGTCTTGTTCTCCCTCCGTGTCTCTGGGCAAGGATAACTATTGCCAAAGACGTCTCCACTGAACTCTCCATGACATGTATTGAGTAACTGTGAGACGGTTAACTAGATCCCCAACTGTGAAAGTGTTATTGTTGCTTTAGTATTTTTTCACAGGTTTATTAAATCATGTCTACTATAAAAACATGAACAAATATTGCAGCCCCAAGAAACCAGAGCTTACAGACATACACGAGATAGTTTTAAAAGTCGTTTCAGAATCTCCTACTAAAAGTTACATTTAAATAAAAGATGTTTTCTTTTAAGTAATGAAATAAGTATATCTACTGCTCATTAAGGACATACTGACTCGTTGCCAGAGCCAGGTATTCTGCAACATGCTTTAAGCCTTTGCATGGTAGAAGCCACAAGGGTCTATAGGGACTGCAGGATTTCTCTAGTCAAAGGCTAAGAAAGAACTCAGGTTGGAAAACGCACATTGATCTATGCCCTCTATTCTGCCACCTTTCTGGGTAAAGTGAATAATGTTGGAAGGAAAAGAGAGAGGAGAAAGGAATTTGTCTGAGTCATTTCTCCTCCACTCTAGATTCCCCACATGGTGCAGGCTTCGGCATCTTGCGCATAGTTCAGGAGAGAACAGGTGCAAGAAACAGTGGCTGGCTTGAAAAAAAAAAAAAAAAAAAAAGGAAAGTACTGGGCTTGAAGTTTCCGGTAGTCAGATAATGCTTAACTGAAGTGAATTTAAAATGTCAAGAGTCTTGCCAACAGGTCAATAATATTTGCCCATGCATTTGTGCTCATTATATGAATCTAGGCCAGACCTGAAGTAGTGACTCATTGCTGTTTCTTCAATTAGGCTGTCTTCTAGAGGAGGATATTCAGCTGCAGACTCTCTGCTAGTTCTGCAAAATTCCAGGATGACATTTACTTTGTTGCTCTTCAGACTCTCTTCTGAAGTGATATATTCACCAAGTGTATTTAAGAGCACAGTAAAAAGCAAGGCTTCTCTTCACAGTGTATATTATATTTTTTAAAAAGCATTCTTGTTTCTTTACCTGAGGTTCCTAAACCTAATAAATTATAATATGTGTCTTAGATATAACCATCAAGAAATGTGCAGTAATTTGTAGGAATAGCTGGGATAGTATATAAGTTCAGAGGATTTCTCTTGGGAATAATTCCAGAATTTTCTAAAGAGCTCACCCTATGCAAATACAAGTTCCTGTCAGTTAGCTGGGAAAGACTTACAGAAAAAGGCCTCCTTGACCCTGACACATTGAAGGTACAAGATGGAGTTGGGTGGAGAGTGATTTTTTTCTGTTGTATTTTGCTCCACAGCATCTTAGATATATTAATAGCTCATTCTTAACCATTTGCACAATAGATACTTATGGAGAACAAATGATCTAGCATTTTATTCACTTCTTACTTGCTTTTCCATTGGGAAGATAAGGCACAAGAAAATTTTGAAAATAAAAATAGCATAGCTATTCTGAAAAGTTCTTCTGAAAAGGACTTTTTTAGAAGCACGCACACACACACACACACACACACACACACAAACAGACAGGTAAAAATAATAAAGATCTGGAAAAATTGAAAAGGCTTCAGGAAGGACTGGGGGTTAGAGGTCCCCCCAAAAGTTGAGTAGAATTTGAATAAGCTAGAAAGTGGGAACAAAAGGAAGAGAATTTTAAATAAGGGAAGTAGCATGAGTTTTGACTATCAAAATAAACATGCCTTGTGTCATGGAAGGACACAAAGAAACTGGGCTAAGTCAAGAGTCCAAAGAGGTTGTATGAATAGAGTGGGGCCAGGTTAGAAGTCTTGAGGCTTGCAGTATTTAGAATGGAAACCACAAGAGAGAGAGAGGATTGTTGTCCTTGATAGATTAACACCCTATATTTATCTGCCTCTTTGTGCTTTTATCATCTTCCCTAGCTTCAGGTAGTGGATATGAGTGGTGAATATCACTCTTGAGTCAGAGAAAGCTGGCTCTACTTGTAGATAGAAGAGGAATGCAGTGGAGTTCAACACAAAAGGAAGTAAAACACAGTAAAAAGAGACAGGGTTTTGGAGTTAAACAGACATTGGTTTTTATTCTAACTTTAACATTTTCTAGTTGCATCTCAGGGAAAAGAAAATTAATCTTTCCTATATCTCAATTATCTTTAAAATGGAAATTAAAAACTTTTAGATTTTGATGAGAACTTTAATGATTATGTAAGATACCTCATATAGTACCTGGAACCAAGCACACAATAAACGGAAGCTATTATAAAGATTGATCTCTTTCAACTTTGCCAGAAGTCTTCAAGATCTTCTAATAGAATGATAGTAAACTTAGGTAGACTAACACTGTTCTAGTATTTAGAGTAATTAGTCACACACAGCAAGACTATGAAAGACAAAGAATCCCATAGCCTTAAAGGGATAGATGGAAGAGATCCAAAGGACATTTGTAAGTTGGCCTAAGATGGACCTTGAAAATAGAATTGGGAAAAGAGGTATTGTCAATTTCTTATCTCAAGGTCTTCCTTCATTCAAGTCAAAAATCCATCTTTGCAACTGAATTCTCTGCTAGAAGTTGTCATATTGATAGCACTGAAAACTTTAATTTTCTCATCCAATTTGACTACACTCTCTCATTGCATCTTACCCTTGCACTGAAAAAGATTAGAACCTTTTCCTAACTCTCCTTTAAACTATTTTCTTATCAAAAGTTCCTCAGGTGTGGAAAGAATCTGCAGGTAGTAGATAAACAAAATTATCTCTCACCTAATTTTCCTACACTTAGTCTTTCCCATAGAAATAAATTAAAATCTTTTTACTGTTTTTACAACATGGCATCTTAATTAAGTCATTTCTCATCTGAAAAGTTCTCATTTTTGAAACAATAATCTGAAAACTTTTTTTTTTTTTTTTTTTTTTTGGATTCCAGCACCTCTTCTTTTGTTTCAAAGGTTTCCAGATTGCTTTTAGGCATTGGAGGTTGAAAGATGCTTGGTGTGCTCACAGTGACTTTGCTTTGATTAGTGTGGATTCTCTCTAGTTTCAATTTAAGCATTTGCTTGCTTCAAAACCATAACTGGGAATGCAGCATAGGGATGCTAACATATTGTAAAGCAAAGTAACAAAATATGTAAAGCCTATGGTCAGAATGTAATCATAACTAAAAGTCTCGAAGATACTTCTTTTTGTGGACTGCAGAGCTGTTTGATTAATTAGCAGGTTACTTTTAGGCCCATTTGTTTAACAAATAGACTGACTTGTGGACAACATCAAATTAGATTTAAAAACAGTGAAGATTGGATTATAATCAGATTTCATCCTTAAAGTTCTATTAATACATTCATGACCCATTTTAGCTTCTCTTCTTTAGAACTCAGTTGACAAATTACAAAAGCATTCATTTGAAATTCATGGATTCTGTGATGGCATATACATTTGGATATGTCTTCCATTTGTAAAAGTAGCTTAATTCTCATTTCTTCCATAGAAATTGCTTACCTTCTCATGTGTATTTTTTTCTTCCACATCTTTGTTTCACAATATAAATATCAGATGAACTCAGTTCTAAGATCATACATTATAGAATCATATATTTAATGTCAAACAATTTATATATAGGAGAAATTGAGATTGAAACAGTATAGGTGATACGCTGGAAATGTCAAGCTAATGAGTGGCAAAACTGATTACAGATCCCAATATTCTTGAATACCATGGGATGCGGTGAATTTTCCCATTTTACTGTATTGTTTTCGCTAGGCCATGCAACTGAAAAGAATATATCGCCAGTCTATAGAAAAAATATTTTAATGTGTGACCTTGGATGATATTATAGGATGTACGGATCTCTCTACTCCCAAATAATCTGTGTTATAATGTGTATCTTAGCTTAAAGTTATACTGGTAAAGATTCACTTCTTAAAACATGGTGCAGCCATACAAAAGCTGCTTTTAAAAATGTCAATATTCCCTTAAATCTTTAAAACTTTAGCAAGGATTATTTCATTTTACTGGGTTTCTGACCTAAGAAATACTGTAAGGAAGTGAATATTTGTGTTGTTAGAAATATGTCATTTCAGAGCAAAGGGGCACGATCTCCAGTAGAAAGGCCTGGGTATAATGGTGAGTGTGCGTACGTGTGTAATCGTGGTAGTGGTAATGGCATATTATAGTGAATGTTGGGAAGAGTATCAAGGCATGGAAAAAAACCTGAAGTGGAGGGCTATGGTTCACCTACATGCAGTGTGAGTATTTGCCAGATGCGTAGGTAAGGTAAGAGCTACAGGGAAAGGGTAAATATTTTCATAATTGTTAACTTAAATATGTATTTGTGTATATGTCAATAGCACTGGTAGGGTTCTGTTATAGATAGCTAGCATATACAGTTGTTGCCATGTAAAATAAATATCCTGAATTTTACTAACAATTTTGTTTCAAAATATACATTGAAACCTGATTTCTATGACCTGTAAAAACTCACAAATTTACATTCAAACACAGACATAAAGGAGGGCAGAGAACTACTAGGAACATTTCCTCATCAGTGCCAGCGATTATATCTCCAATTAGACAACATGGGACTGGTACCAGTTTCATAAAATGACATAATTAGAAAAAAATGGAAACAAACTATTCAGTAACTCTGAGGAGTTCCACATGCCCCTGCAAATCTGGCTTTGGCGGCAGATGGAGTCTCTTGCAAGAGAGGTGTGGCAGCCTTAACTGACATGAGAATGTAGCTTAGGCTTCAAGTCCACAAGACGATTTACCCAAAGTTGCTATATGCAACCCAAGTGCTGTACTGTGGAAGGCTTTTGTTCTTGACTCTGAGATGAGACATTCACATTTTAGTGAATTGAGTGAGAGAAACTTATAATTGAAAAAAAAAAAATCAGTGGGGGAGGGATAAAATATAATAAAAATAAACTATATCTGGAAAAGAAAGGAACATATGAGAGTTTATTAATGAAATGGAAAGAAAATTTATGGTGAGATTCTGTTAAATGTGTTGAAACATTTCTGAAGCTTTGAGCACAAATTCGAGCACATTTCTGTAGCTATTATTAACTAAGAACAATGTAATATATTGAATATTTGCTGCAATTTATTCAGTTGTCCAACACTTTCCTTAGGCCCTCACCCCACTTATCCACATAAAAGTTTTCTCTAAGTAGAATGAAAATTATTGACTTAATGTATTTTCCACAAAAATAAACAATTATTTAGAAGAGCAAGACCACTTTGAGCTAGTACATTCCTAAAGGTGAATAAACTTCCATTATCTCATCCCACTCACATTTCCAGCAAGACTGACATTTAAAAGTTTCATCCATATGCACCATTAATTTCAAATGTACCTTCTTAGATAAGTCAAGTCCTCTAATATTTGGAAGGATTGAAAACACCTTTACTTGTTTCTATCTTATTTACCTCATTTATTTTGTATGACTAAATTGGAATTTACCTTAGAGACCTCAGTCTCAGAAAACAATACTTTACTACTTTCAGGTACATAAACCCTTTCTTAATGATCGCACTGTTAGCTTCTATTGGGTCATGGTAATTGAAATTCTCTGTGCTCAGTGCCTTAGCATTCAAGTAACTTTATCAGCATAAATACTGTATTTCATTTCCTACTTACTCTATATAAAGGCTATACTTTTTATAAAGCTATTGCTAGAATTTTAACAGTGAATCAGAAACTTTGGCTGGTTAGTGCAACTTTATTTTCTAGAGATTCTAATTTCAAAGGCAATTGGATTGTTGCATTCTAAACAACTGTATATGTGATGTGGCAAATCTGTATACTTTCTGCCTTCCTGGTGAAGCCCAGAGGCAAAAACATGTGTACTAGCCCTTAGCTGTACAAAATTCATGAGCTTACAAAGGGATGTTGTTCAGTGGCTTTCAGCTTGACTTCTTCAGCCTTTGACCTTGGGTGAGGTGTGTAAACTGTCATGCCTGAGTTAGTTTACTGGTAAATAAGTTTAATAACACCTAACTTGTAGCATTGATGTGATGTTAGAATGTAAATTCTTAGAAAGATGCCTGGCACATAGTTCAAACTCAATTAAAAAAAAACGTGAATTGTGATTTTTAAGGACGTAAAGTCAGAGCTCTAGATTTCAAGTAGAAATACTTTGGAATGATCCATAGGACAGGAATAGTATCATGTATGCTGCTGATTAAGGATTTGGGGAAGGACATTCTACAAGGTCCTTAAACTGTTCATGTTTGAGGATCTTTTGAGAGAAGAATATTTTAAATCACATATAACCAAATGTGTTAATAGAAAACAAATTCCATTCCTTTTGTTCATTTCTTTCTTCCCCATTCCCTTCTAACCTACTCCCATCCTGGGACTATAGAGAACATTTGTCTAGTATCCTTTATCTAGTAGCTTTATACACATCTACATTGTGGAATTACACCAGCTTTTCTATCTTTACAAGAAGTGATTTTAATTTGGTAACATTTTCTTCTATGTATGATTTTTTAAATTTAAAATTAATTTTTCTGCTAGCTCATTCTTTCCTTAAATATACATTCTCCTTAATTTGTGGATATAAAGCCTGGACATGATCTGTAGGCAAAGGTCTAACAAATGCTATCACAGGAGCCTTCCTTTTGGTTCCTTTATATTATTTTATACCTTATTTATCCAAATATTGTGTTTGTCCATTTTTTTAATTAGCTCAATATTGCATGTATAACTAATACAATGATTTTTATGCCGAATATATACAAATCAGAAAAATCCCCATTTAGCGTTCATCTGATAGGCATTTTTCCTAAAAATAAAGCAGTCTTAGTGTCTAGATAACATAATAAAGTATCCAGCTACTCAGCACAACCATGTGGTGCCCTAAGGAAATTCTCTGTGAGTAACCTGAAGCTCTGTGCCATGTATACGCCTGTAGGAATCTATAGTAACTGAGTAGACCTGCCAAGACAGGTACATGCAGGTGGTTTATCTGTGTTGTCATCCTTTGGGCTAGCCAAGTGTAAGACAGCTTGCTGTTTATTTCTAAAATACCAAAATTAGGTTTAAGAATAATTATAATAGATGCTCAATAAATATTTGCAGAATAAATAAATGATTGAATAAACAATGAATGCTTTGCATAAAGTATCCCTTATCTTTCTTTTATAAATCAATATTTATAAAAAAGACACTGCTGTGACAGACTAAAAACTACTAACTAAGAAAACACATAAGGGTTTTGAAGGAGAAAATACTATGTAGCATCTTTTTATATACCTTTGCTCAGAATTTGAACATGTCTTAATTTTTTTTGCCCCAAAGCTTCGTCTGGCATCCCTGGGCCTATAATACTATTTCTCACTTATGGAGCAGAGGTTTGTAAAATAGTGGGCCCTGTAGCAAAACTAGAGTATTAACTTGATCATTAAATTTTCTTATTCCTTTTGCTATCTTCTAATCTTAGCGTCATGTTAATGCATAGCTTTAAGTATTAATGGTTCATTAAAAGAGAGTGTTGACCTCTGCAACATCCTCAACAGAGCTATTAAGTATTACCATCTATATTTGTGTTTGTAGATTTACTTTATGTGTCAAAAGTAATTTTGTGACTCCTTAGCTTGCATTTTCCTTGTTAGCAAGTTCAAACTCATTACAAGTACAGTGTTTTCTCTGTGAACTAGGTCACAAATTTCAAGTGGTGTCTGCCTGGTGCCAAATTAGGTGACTTTATATTCATTTTACTTTATTTACTTGGTTTATTTCCTTCATAGCATTAATTATCAATTTTTATAATTGATATTTAAAATATATTTATTTATTCTCTTTATGCCTCACTAGAAAACAAGCTACAGAGGGCTCTAATTCTCCACTGAGTCCAAGCATTTATGAAGTGCCCAGAAAATAGTTGGAACTTAACTATTTAATGGATAAACCCATGAATGCATCCAAACTGGACAATTCCAAATAATGCACTTTCATTTGCATACTTTATCCTTATTGTTGCAAGGATTTAGGTATTGAAAGCTCATTAATTTGGTAACTAAAAACAAAGACATAGACTAGATTTACCTTACATATGAAAAAGTACTTAAAGGACAGCCTGAAATATTAGAAACTAAATAGATATGTGTTATACCCAATGTCCAAAACACCCTGTTGGAACCAAATGTTCTCAAAGTATTTTTCTGCTCTATCAGTATAAAAGGAGATTGTTTTACCATCGTCAACAGTTGTTTAGGATAATACAGATAGATTAGTAACTAGTTATTTTAATCCATTTATTCAATGTAGTCAAAAGTCATATCTAGTTTTGTGTACATATTTTGATTACTTGATTACAAAACTAAGTAAATGAAGGGGAGGCAAGAGATCCTGGTTTTAGTCCTGCTCTATCTGTCATGAACTCTTCTCTTGATCAGTGATTAGTAAATTAAAAATTTCCAATGTGCTTTTTTTTCCTGATCTGTTAAAAATATTGCCTAGATGCATCATAGAAAATATTCACAAATTCACACTCTGGTTACCTCCTCATTCATCTTACCTCTTTTCATCTTGGTTACCACCATCTCATCCTCCATACTGTAACTTGGCCAAGTTATGTTGCTGATATACAATGTGTCATCTGGTACATCAAAATACTCCCATCACCTATTTGGAAAACTGATATAAATAAAGCAATTGGTTAGTTAAATCTCTTTTTTTAATTTATTATGTTTAACTTCTGAATCTCTTTTCATTTTCACTCTTTTCCAATATTTAACATATTCTGCCTAAATATCCAATAATTGCTAGTGATTCCTCAAATGATACAGGGAAGTCATCTATATTATAGGGAAAACTACAATATAGAGTTAGTTAATACAAAATGTCAGGAACCTGGAAGTTATACCCCTTTACTACTCTTAGAACTCACTACTCAGATCCTAATTACTTCCAAATCCCAGTTTATATCTTAAAACATAAGACTCCAGATGACTATTTGGAAGAAAAATCTATATCTGAAAAGGGCCACAAGACTTAAACTGATGTTTAAGTATGTAAACTTACTGCTTATTTGGCTGAACAAATTTGTAAGTTCATTAATGAAATGATTTATTTTGCCTGGGCAATTCTTTCAAATGGGAGTTAGTTTGGTGAAAATACACATCACCTAAAATATTTGCTCTAATATACTTTTGGTTTCAGGCATTTCCGAGACCAGAATTTGTAGGAGCCTGTAACAGTTTATGACTATGAAATAAAAGAGTCAATTAAGTCAGAATCTAATATTTCTAACCATGAGCTTTGAATGAATGTCAAGAAATTGTCTTGGGGAAATGAATCATAGATAAAAATGCATTAAAAACAAAATCTTTGAATGCTTAAATACATCACCTGTTTTTAGTGATAAAATACATTTGGATCAATATCCATGGATGTCAGAATATAATAGGGGTTGAAGAAATCTATTGAACTGGTAAAAAGTATGCACAAATCAAAGGCTTTTTAAAGTTGTTAGGGACAGTGTTTTAAATGTGCAGTCGATGTTATATATCTGAAGCTGCTCTAATCTACATTTTTTTTTCCTGTCACCACTCACCATCTTTCTTAAAGGTGGATGTGAGATGAATTTCCACAAGTCTGTTAGATGGCCAGTACATATTTTTTCTATAAACTTTTAATATAATCCATAACGCATTTGTTTTACATATTTCACCTTATCTTACTGTATTAAAATTGAATGAGTCCTATGAAATTGTTTTTTAAAAAAACTCATGCCTCAATTCACAAGTCTGGACTTATAACCTAATTCAGGTCAAAGACTGGATCATGTACATTTTGGTGTGGCCGCCTGTGCCTAGCACTTTGCTTCAGTGGTGCTTGGGAGATTTTAATTGTGCAGCAAAAACAAAAAAAAAAATACGCACATACACTTAAACATGCTTTCTTGTTCCCTATATTACATTTACCCCTGTTTTTAATCATGAAATCTAATTTTTTTTATTGCAGAATATTATGGGGGTATAAACATTTGGTAACATATAATGCCTTTGTCTCACCCAAGCCAGGGCTACAAGCCTGCTCTTCCCCCTTTCAGCGCTCTCCACATTTATTAGTTGTCAGTTTACCCTCCCTCCCCCACTTGACTGTCACCCAGTGAATATTACTACCATGTAAGCACTTTAGTGTTGATCAGTTAGTACCAATTTAATGGTGAGTATATGTGGTGCTTGTTTTTCCATTCTTGTGATACCTCACTTTGAAGGATGGGCTCAAGGTCTATCCAGAATAATATAAGAGGTTCAAGTTCACCATTGTTTTTTGTAGTTGAGTAGTATTCTGTGATATACATACACCACATTTTATTAATCCACTCATGTATTGATGGGCACTTGAGTTGTTTCCACATCTTTGCAATTGTGAATTGTGCTGCTATAAACATTTGAGTGCAGATGTTCTTTATTACAGAATGTCTTTTTTTCCTTTGGGTAGATGCCTTGCAGTGGGACTGCTGGATCAAATGGTATTTCCCTTTTTAGCTCTTTGAGATATCTCCAAATTACTTTCCACAGGGGTTGTACTAATTTTCAATCCCACCACAAATATAAGAGTGTTTCAATCTCTCCACATTCACACCAGCATTTGTTGTTTTGGGACTTTTTGATAAAGGCCATTCTCACTGGAATTAGGTGATATTTCATTGTGGTTTTGATTTGCATTTCCCTGATTATTAGAGATGTTGAACATTTTTTCATATGTTTATTGGCCATTAATCTGTCTTCTTTTGAAAAGTTTCTGTTCATGTCCTTTGTGGATTTGTTGATAGGATTGTTTGATTTTTTTCTTGTTAATTTTCTTAAGTTCTACATAGATTCTTGTTATCAGTCCTGTATCAGATGTGTAAAATGCAAATATTTTCTCCCATTCTATAGGTTGTCCATTCACTCTAATGATAGTTTCCTTGGCTGTACAGAAGCTCTTTGATTTGATTGGGCCCCATTTATTTATTTTTGTTGCTTCTGTGATTCCTTGCATGTCTTCTTCATAAATTCTAGGCCAATGTCTATAAGAGTTTTCCCAACATTATTTTCTAGAATTCTTGAGGTTTCACACCTTAGGTTTAAGTCTGTTATTGATCGTGCATTGATTTTTGTGAGAGGTGATAGGTGAGATGTTTAGTCTAGTTTTAGTCTTCTGCATGTGGTTATCCAGTTTTCCCAGCACCATTTATTGAATAGAAATCTTTTCCCCAATGTTTATTTTTGTCTGCTTTGTCAAAGATTAGATGACAATATGAGGATGGTTTTATGTCTGGGTTCTCAGTCCTGTTCCAAAGGTCTAATATCTCTGTTCTTGTGATAGTACCATGCTGTTTTAGTTACTATAGCCTTATAGTAAAGCTTGAAGTCTAGTAGACTGATGCTTCCCAATTTGTTCTTTTTGCTTAAGATTGCTTTTGCTATATGGGGTCTTCTCTGGTTCCATACGAAGTGTAGAATTATTTTTTCCAGATATGTAAAGAATGATGATTGTATTTTGATAGGGATTGCATTAATTCTGTAGACCACTTTAGGTAGTATGGACATTTTAACAATATTCATTCTGCCAATCCATGAGCATGGTAGGGTTTTCCATCTGTTTATATCTTCTACAATTTCTTTTCTCAGTGTTTTATAGTTCTCTCTATATATGTTTCTCACCTCCTTCATTAAATATATTCCTAAATATGTAATTTGTTTTGATGCTATTATGAAAGCTGTTGTGTCTTTGACTTGATTTTCAGCTTGACTGTTATTGGCATATATGAATGCCACTGATTTGTGTGCATTAATTTGTATCCTGAGACTTTCCTGAATTCATTTATTAATTCCAGGAGTCTCTTGGTTGAATCCTTGGAGTTTTCTAGATATATATCATATTGTCAGCAAAGACTGAGAGTTTGACCTCTTCTGACCCTATTTGGGCACCGTTAATTCCCCTCTCTTGTCTGATTGCTCTGGCAAGGACTTCCAGCACTATGTTGAATAGAAGTGGAGATAGTGGGCAACCTTGTCTGGTTCCAGTTGTAAGCGGGAATGCTTTCAGTTTTTCCCCATTCAGTATGATATTGGTTGTGGGTTTATTGTATATAGCCTTAATAATTTTAAGGTATGTCTCATTTGTGCCTATTTTATTAAGAGTTTTTATCATAAAAGCGTGCTAGATTTTGTCAAATGCTTTTTTTTTTTTTTTTTGCATCTATTGAGAGAATCATATGGTCTTTGTTATTGCTATTATTTATGTGGTGAATTGCATTTATAAATTTGTGTTTGTTGAACCATCCTTGCATCTCTGGTATAAAGCCCACCTGGTCATGATAAATTATTTTTTTGATGTGCTATTGGATTTGATTTGATAAGACTTTGTTGAGGATTTTTGCATCTAAATTCATGAGGAATGTTGATCTGTAGTTTTCTTTTTTTGTTGTGTCCTTTCCTGGCTTTGGTGGTATCAAGGTGATATTGGCTTCATGGAATGAGTTGGGGAGGAGACCCTCCTTCTCAATGTTGTGGAATAATTTCTGCAGTATAGGTATGAATTCTTATTTGTAAGTTTAGTAAAATTCAGGTGTGAATCCATCTGCTTCAGGACTTTGTTGGAAGATTTTTAATTGCTGCAATTTCTGTGCTTGCTACTGGTCTGTTCAGGGATTCTGTTTCTTTCTGTTTGAGCCTAGGAAGATTGTATTTTTCTAATAATTTGTATTTTCTAATAATAATTTTTCTAATAATTTTTGTAGTTTGGGGGTTATAGATTTTTGTAATATTCAAAGATAATGTTTTGTATTTCCATGATGTCTGTAGTGACCTCTCCTTTTTCATTTCTAATTGAGTTTATTACAGTCCTTTCCCTTCTAGTTCTTGTCAATCTAGCAAGAGGGCTGTCAATTTTGTTTATCTTTTCAAAAAACCAACTTTTGGTTTTATTAATCTTATGTGTCTTCTGCATAGTTCTTTTGTTCTCAATTTCATTTAGTTCTGCCCTGATCTTAGTTATTTCTTTTCTTCTGCTAGGTTTAGAATTAATTTGCTTTTCCTTTTCCAGTTCCTCGAGATGGTTTATAAATTTGTTAATTTGTGAGCTTTTTGTCTTTTGGATGTGAGCATTTAATGCTATTAGTTTTCCTCTCAGGAATGCTCTTGCTGTATCCTACAGATTTTGATAAATTGTGCCCCCGTTATCATTTAGTTTGAAGAATCTTTTGATCTCCATCTGGATCTCCTCCTTGACCCAATAGTCACTCAGTAATAGATTGTTTAATTTCCACGACTTTGTGAAGCAGCAAGTATTGGAATTGATCTCTAATTTTACAGCACTGTGGTCTGGCAAAATACATGGTAAAATTTATATTTTTTTAAATTTGTTGAAGATATGATTTGTGGCCTAGGGTGTGATTGATTTCAGAGAAAGTTCCATGAGCTGATGAGAAGAGCATTCCTCCCAATTTAAATCTGATTCAAAAATCAGATTATTTTTTTAAAACAGTCTGTTTCTTTCCATATGTCAAACTAAGTATCTATAAACTTAGATTAAAAACATAATAATGAATTAATGTAAGAATCCTTTAAATGCATTGTCATTCTGTTAACTGCAACTGTATCTACATATATTTAAAGATAAAGAAGCATACTTACATGAGATTATTTATTCAATGCGTAAGCAATGATTGATGAAATACTCATGTTGGTGAGTAGGGGCTTGCAAAAGATTAAGTTACATTAAGATCATGAATATCCATTGATGAAAAGTTTTTAGATTTTACCCAACATTAATAAGGGTGCTCAGAACCAGCTGGAAATGGAATCAATTGGTTTTGGCGTGAGAGATTGGGGGAAGGGGAAAAATACTTGGTTCAGCTTTGCATTAACTCATGTGATTAAACCAACTCAGTTGAGGAAAACAGTGGACAAACTGAGCAAAATTCTATTTATAACATTTAAAAAACCCTTTTTATTTTAAGATGTTGTGTTTTGAGTAAAGTAGTGCTCTAACATATGAACTCACAGACAGAGGATGTTTTCTTTCCTAAAATACAAACCATGTGAAATTCAAATAGTCTTACAGAAATTCAAATACATTTTTATGCACATGGTGGCAGATAGCTTTATTTAGGGCATGCTACTTTACTTAACATATAAAGTAAAGCCTGGTATACACATAAAGCCTGAAGGTAAGACCTTGTGTTTCTTTTTGTTTCTCCTTTTAAATTTTTTGATAGTATAGAATCTTCCTAATTTAGCCTAAAACTAAATGCCATCTTCATACAGAAGTTTCAGCAAACATACAGAAATGCATGTTTGGAGGGATGATGTTCCCTGCCTTTGTAAATATGAAGTGGTTTCCTGAGCTAATTCTTAGGGCTCATATGCTATAAGACTTTTGTGAGAGGACATATTAGAACTGTAATATTTGAAAATGCAGAATGAGTGTTTGATTCAAATACAATTGATTTTCTGCTGAGTCTGTGGGAGACCACTCAGTATTTCTCCAAAACCTAAAAAACCCACAAATCTACATACATAATTTGACACTTCTGATTCACAGGAGGCCAGGATAATAGTGGAATAGAACTAATGGAAGTCAAAATAACAGTGCGTAGGTATAGTATTTGCATAATGAGTTTGAAATTGACAGTACATTTCCTACATGTGGTCGGGGTAGCAGAGTGAATTAAATGAATGTTGAGGTAATAGCAATAGATCATACTGTTCTGTGTGCTGCAAACATTAGGCAATTTGAAAGGTTAATGAACAAAGCAGTGGTTCTCTATGAAGGCCTCCAGAAAATATTAGCAAACAACAAAATGAAACTGCCTAGAGCATGAGGAAAGATCTATAGGGCTCTGTTTCTTTCTTTCTTTTCCCAGTGCTCTGTGGATGAAACAATAGCAACTTTAACATAAGGAGTGTGTCCAGAATTAATAACTTGATGGATTAATTACTTTCAGCCTTGTCTCAAGCTAGCCATTCCTTCTAACTTTTCATTAATCCTCAAGAAATGCCATGTACTATAATTGTTTCTGCCAAAATCATGCTAGTTTAAAGTAACAATAAAATAAAAAATCTTTCTAGGACTTAAAAATGATCATTATTAAACAAATTAGATACAGCACCGAAAAAACCTATTTCCAAGGATAAAGCCATTAATTAATAATGTAATTATAGCTTGGAATAAAATTACTTTATTGGTCTCCCTAAAAGAGGTCAGCACTCTTCTATTTCTGTCTTAAAATATAATTTACTCCCTTGCCATTACATCTTAACAAGAAATAAAATGTTCGTCCAATGTGTCTTTGCTATACACCTGGACCAGTGCATCTGAAACGTTAAGGTGCATATCAGTCACCCTGGGATCTTGTTAAATGTAGATTCTGATTCAATAGGTCTGGTATCCAGATACATTTCTAACAAGCTCCTAGCTGATGATGATGAGCAGATAGGGGAACACATTTGCAGTAGTTACCCAGAAGTCTTCGATAGGACTGAGTGAAAAATACTTGTGTATTAGTTCTCTAAGGAAGAGTGGGGGTGGGAGAGGATGGGGAGAAGCAACTTTGAGGTGGGTGCTGGGTTTGTTTTCCAGAAAAACTGGGAGGAGGAAGAGGGAGGGTAATCTGATACCTACCCTTGGTTTAATGGGTGAGAGGAGATGGTTTCTCTCACCTGCAGCATTCCAGGCATCGCACTACCTG